>CAKJTW010000296.1:0-134458 GCA_917880005.1 Nanger dama | reverse complement strand
TCCTGAGACGACATGCTGCTGCTGCTGCTAAGTCGCTTCAGTCGTGTCCAGCTCTGTGCGACCCCACAGACGGCAGCCCACCAGGCTCCCCCGTCCCTGGGATTCCCCAGGCAAGAAAACTGGAATGGGTTGCCATTTCCTTCTCGAATGCAGGAAAGGGAAAAGTGAAAGTGAAGTCACTCAGTCGTGTCCGACTCTTCGCGACCCCATGGACTGCAGCCTACCAGGCTCCTCCATCCATGGAGTTTTCCAGGCAAGAGTACTGGAGTGGGGTGCCATTGCCTTCAGAGTTTGCGCAAATTCATGTCCATTAAGTCGGTGATGCTATCTAAACATCTTATCCTCTGCTGCCTCCTCCTGTAGTTTTCAATCTGTCCCAGCATCAGGGTCTTTTCCAGTGACTCAGCTCTTCACATCAGGTGGCCAAAGTATTGGAGCTTCAGCTTCAGCATCACCTTCCAATGAATATTCAGATTGAAGGGATTCTCCTGTGTATATCTGAGAACAAGGGTGAAAAGTGAAGTCCCTCAGTTGTGTCTGACTCTTTGTGACCCCACGGACTGTAGCCTGCCAGGCTCCTTCTGTCCATGGAATTTCCCAGGCAAGGATACTGGAGTGGATTGCCATGTCCTTCTCCAGGGGATCTTCCTGACCCAGGGACTGAACTCACAGCTCCTGCACTGGCAGGCCGGTTTTTCACCACTGAACGGCCTGGGAA
This sequence comes from Nanger dama, assembly GCA_917880005.1. Classification (NCBI taxonomy): domain Eukaryota; kingdom Metazoa; phylum Chordata; class Mammalia; order Artiodactyla; family Bovidae; genus Nanger; species Nanger dama. The sequence continues at coordinate 133,740 of CAKJTW010000296.1, read as the reverse complement.
GTCCATTTAAGAACTGATACCATTGGGAATTCCGGCCCAGTGGTTAAGACGGCACTTCCACTGCAGGGGATGTGGGTTAGAGCCCCCTGCTCAAGGAACTAAGACTCCACTTGCTGGTGCAGAATAAATGAATAACTGGTACTACAAAAGCAAGTTAAAACCTGGAATAGCTGACGTCTGTGGATTACTCCTTGGGCAGCCCCTGCGTTAAGCACTTCACCCACAGGGCCTCTGTGGTCCTCGGGTGTGCTAGTAAGGGGTGGCCTGTTCATTTACTCCAGTCTCACCCAGGGGAGAATGAAGGCTTGTCAGTTGCTGGGAGAGGTGACATCAAGACTTGAACACACGCTCCCAGACTCCCGACCACTTCCTCCCGAGGCTGTGTGGGCACCTGCAACACGCTGGCAGCTCTGAGAAGGCAGCGTTCTCTTTGCCCCTTTGCTCCCTTGCAGCCTCCATCCCATCCTTGGCATTTTATTTTCTCGGCACAAATTTACCCTCAGCTCTTAGAGAACTGGCAGGCTCCGGGAAGCCTGAGGTTATCGATTTTATTTTTATCCTCCTTACAAATGCCTACATTTTATTATATTTGTTTCTCCCCTCCCATTTAATAACTGCACATCAGAATGTAATTGCCCTGTGGGCCTTAGTACAGAGCAGCCCACCTGAAGAGGAGTCCTTTACCATGAACCTCACTTTGAACTCACCTCCCTCCCTCCCCGATTTCCTCCCATTAGACGAGCCCAGGTCGAGCATCTTCCTAGAGATGCTGGAGATACAGGGAAAGATAAACCTGCGATCCTTGCCCCTGGGAGATCGTGAGAGCCTCTAATTATGCTGGGGAGCCTTTTAAAAGAAGCCAGACTGTATTTCTGTGACTACAGATGCATCTGGGTGTTAACCATGAGAAAGGCTAATTGGTAGGGGCTTAATCTGAGATAATCTGAAGGTCAGGATGCCTCAGCTCTGAACTGAGAAGGTGAAGCTGCTAGTTGCTCAGTGTTGTGTCCACTTCTGATTGACCTCATGGACTGTAGGGGGCCAGTCTCCTCCGTCCATGGGATTCTCCAGGCAAGAATACTGGAGTGGGCTGCCATTTCCTCCTTCAGGGGATCTTCCTGACCCAGGGATCCAACCCAGGTCTCCCACATTGCAGGCAGATTCTTTACCGAGCCACCAGGGACCCGAGAAAGACACTCTCAGATCCACCAGGCTGAGCCGACAGCCCCCCCGTCTGGCGGCCTTTCCGGCCTTTTCTCCCCTGCTACTCGGGCAGAAGCGCCGGCCTTTTCAGCCCAGCCAGCAGGTTCCCATGCGCACTTCCCGAGTCCAGGCGTCTGCCTGTGTCCTCCCCTCTGAGACTGAGTCCTGCTCATCCTCAGCGCTCAGCTCGCCCCTCTGCCCCCGGCGGGACCCTGCATCTCTGCCTCCTGTCACCCGTCACTCGTGTGGTAGTTACTCCCACGCGCCTCTCCATAGACTGTGCGGCAGCGTTAAACTTTTCATACATCTGCATCAATTTTCAAAATTTCTTAATAAAGGCAAGAATGAGGTTCTGTGTGCTGCTGATAACTCTCCAAATGCAATGCTCATAAAGCTACAGAGTCGCTCAGAGCTGCCATGGATGATCCTGAAGACGGATGCAGCATCCATCTAGATCACTCACTATGTGAAGGGTGGATGGGTTGATGGAGGGGTGGTTGGATGAATGAATGAAGGGATGGAGAGCTAGGGAAGGGGAAAAGGGAGGACGGGAGGGAGAACCAATGTGGACAAAGCAAAGCCCAGCCCATAGTAGGTCCACAGAATATTTGTTGCGTGAATGCCTGGTGCTGCTCCCTCCACAGGACCTGCAGGACAGGCACGGGGGCAGGGAGAGGGGCTGAACCCCCCCCACCCTCACCTTCACACTTAAAAAAAAAATATCCCAATGCAACTGTGCAATTCAGATTGGGACTTGAGCCCATGGTCTTTTAAAAATTACATTTAACTAATTCCATTTTTGGCCGCACTGGGCCTTCGCTGCTGCTTGGGCTATCCCCTAGCTGCGGTGCTCAGGCTTTTCACTGGGCGGCCTCTGTGCCGTGGAGCACAAGGTCTAGACCGTGGGCTCAGGAGTTGTGGCCCTCGGACTTAGTTGCCCTGCGGCACGTGGGATCTTCCCGGGCCGACGTCCCCTGCACTGGCAGGTGGGTTGCTAACCGCTGGACCACCAGGGAAGTCCCTGAACCCCCTATTGGCTGCAACCCCAGAGACAGATGTTCACCCTCTTGAATTGCCTAAGAAAATACCACCGACATCCAGTAACACAAAGACATCTGTATTCAAGTACCAAAGGCTTTTTCCAGCTTCCCAAGGGGACAAATCGTAAAATCAGCTGCAGCCACTGAAAGGTGAAGCTAGGAGCCTGGAGGGAAGGCTTCCCTCCTTCATGAGAGGGTGAGCCCCACAGGAAACAGTGGGAACGAGAGCCAAAGCCCTGGTCCTGGGAGATGGCCTGCGTCTCTGGGTGGAGCCCAGGATGCTGCATTCACAGACAACTCCCTGGTGATGCCGATACTCTAAACTCTGCGAGGGGCCCAGGGAGGACCTCGGAGGAGATGAAGGCCCCTGGATTTAAGAACCGGGCCCAGGTTGCCAGTACCGAGTCACTCTAGCCATGAAGCGTGGAGGATGGGCTGGAACGTCCAAGATGGTGGCTGTGAGAATGAGGAGGGCTACTGTCAGTGTCCAAGGGCCGGGGAGGAGGGTCTCGGCCGGGGGGGGGGCTGTTTGGTCAGAAGGCTGGAGGTGGACGGAGGCACGTCCAGAGGTGCAGGAAGCCTTCACTTCTCTCCTTGCTGCCATTCAGCCCCCGCCTCCCACAACCGTCCCAATCATCCTGCCAGCCTCAGGGCTGCTAGACCCTGCCCCAGCGGGCCAGGCACATGGCCTCCATCCCAGCCGGGTCTGGCCACCCCTGAAGGCTGCCCAATTTAGATGCCTCTGCAGCTTCCAGGGCATATGGGAGGAAGACCTGCACTGGCCAAAAAATCAGCACAGACCTCACGGTGGTCGGAGAGCCCTTACGGCACAGGGCGTGATCTGAAGAGCCTGAAAGACCTTCCCAGGCCTCCACGCTTCCTCTCTTTCAATTCATTCCATTCATTCAAATTGTGTTTAATGGGGCTTCCCTGGTGGCTCAGAGATAAAGAGCCTGCCTGTCAATGCCGAAGGCGTAGGAGGCATGGGTTCAATTCCTGGATTGGGAAGATCCCCTGGAGAAGGGAATGACAACCCACTCCAGTATTCTTGCCTGGGCAATCCCATGGACAGAGGGGCCAAACTCTTTTTCTGTGCCAGGCCCTGAACTGGAATAACCAGGCTGTTGGGGGCTGGTGTTTCATCCAACCTGAGTCCTGAACAGCAAGGGCTGTGCCTGCATGCACGACGGTCCTCCTGGGGGTGGGGTGGGGGGAGTTCATGGTTTCTGTTAGAGCCGGGAGGCAGGAGGTTGGGGGGCGGCTCCCCAAACGGCCGTTCCCACTCGACGCTGTTCTGCAAGGCTGACATCATTCTGGCATCATCGTCCTCGGCAGACATCATTCTGCAAAAACCCGTGCCCACTTGTCTAAAGCAAGGAGTGTGTGTGTGTGTGTGTGTGTGTGTGTGTGTGTGTGTGTGTGTGTGTGTGTGTGTGTGGTGGGGGGGGGGGATCACTACCTCCCTCTCCTCTCTCACGGGGCTGCTGTGAAGCCCCAAGGGCTCAGTGAAAATCAACCACCTTGCTTGCCTCCCCTCATCGGAAAATCGCCGCCCAGCCCTGGGTGTAGTTCCCACCACTGGCCACACGAGGGTGCTGAGGCCGTGACTGGAAATGGAAAGGGAAGAAACAGGGCGTTCTCTGCCTCGAATCCTAAAACCTCCGCCTGAGAGCACTTACATAAATTAGAGGTAATATTTGTATGGTATTTCATACCTGACGGGATGCTCTCATATCTACCATCTCATATAATTTCCAAGAGGCCCCCAAGAGGCCCATGCCGTCTGCTGCCGGCAGGACTGGCCTTTAAACCGTCCTGCCTGGGGTTTGATTATTAAATCTTAAAGGTTTTCAGCCCCGGGGGAGAGCTCAGGATGCCTCTGGCTGAATTTGGTTACCTGGGGAAAGGACGCGGAGGGAGGGAAAGAGGCTGTGGGCATGGGGCTGGTGCTTTTATTGGGACGGGAGGCGGGGGGGGGGGGGGGGGCGGGGCTGCACGGTGGACCAGAGATGGTAAAGGGATGCAGGATTCTTCCCTCCTCCACCCTCAAAGAGTCCAGGGTAATCTCAGGTCCTCCCGCCCCCAGCCCCTTCACCCCCGCCCCAGAGATGTAGGTTTAATATTCTCCCAGCTGCTGTGCTAAAAGTCATAAGGCATGGCCGGTCAGACTGGAACAGGGTTTCTCAAACTCAGACTGCCGACATTTGGACCAGATCGTTCTGGTTTTGTTGGGGGTGGGGTGGAGGTGGGGAGCAGTTCTGAACACTAGCGTGCTGGGTTCTCCCTGGCCTCTCTTCGCCAGATGCCGGACCCTCACCAGACAAGTGCATCTCCAGACATTGTCCCGTGTCCCTGGGGAGCAAAACCATCGCTCCACATTGAGGACAAAACCAAGAGGACATTCTTTATTATAGCGATGTCTGTCCTGCACCTGAGGCCAGGTCCTCCTGCGCTCAGGCCGCTGTCTTTGCACCCAGTGGCCATTGCTCATGTTGGTACCCGGCCCTTGCCCTGGGATGCTCGAAGGTCCAGCCTCTTCCTCTACTGCTTCTTTGTGGGTCTCTGGCCGGCTGGCAAGGACGGGTGTGGGCGTGCAGTCACAAGAGTGCGTGCAGGCCCATCGGCCGGGAAGCCCTGACCCTTAGGAATGGCGCTCTCTTCTTCGCAGCGGGAGGACCGTTTCCACTGGGAGTCCTCGTGTGGGGACGGGGTCTGGTGAGGGAGTGGGGGAGGCAGGAGGCAGAAAAGGCAGAAAAGGAGCTTGTTGTTAAGGGGCCTTTAAGGGAGCAGACGCCCACCTGCCCAGACAGCCCGTTGACTGACTAAATGGATTCAGCCCATTTTTAGAGAGCTCCTTCTGTCGGCTCCTTCAGGCAGGTGGTGAAGGCGCAGAAATAAGACCCAGTCTGCGTCTGTGTCTCCGTCTCCAGAAACTCACAGACTAGCACGAGAGGCGCAGATAAGGCAGGCAGTGCTTCTCGTTCACGATGGGACCAGATGGGGATCGTGGGAGTCTGATCCAGGCTGGGGACAGGCTGGGCTCAGGGAAACCCTCCTGGAGGAAGTTATGATGGTGCCCATTCACAGCTGAGAGAACCCACCCAACATGCTCAGCAGCCTGCCAGCAAGAGCAAGCCCTCACTGCAAATATGTTCCCGGGGTGGGGTGGGGGGTGGACAAGAACAGCAATGAGCAATAATAACGAAAGAAGCCATGAGACTGGGTGGCCTCAATCCAGGAGGTCTTCCTGGAGGAAGTGCTGTGAAAGTATTTGAGGGAAACTGTCCCTGGAGATGGACAGTCTTGGATTGAAATCCTATGTCTGACTGAGAGAACTTGAACCAGTCTCCTGGCATCTCAGCCTCAGTCTCTGTTGAGGAGAGATATGCATCCTTCCAAGACTTCCCAGTCCCTGCGCCGAGTGGGTGGAGTCCACACAACCGTTGGCAGAGGAAACCACAACAGCAAGTGCTTAGCCCAGCGGCTGGCTCTGGGGCTGTGAACCGAGTGTAAGTCAGGAGTTGCCAGTGGGGCTTCCTGGGTGGCTCAGTGGTAAAGAATCCGCCGGCCGGTGCAGAAGACATGGGTTCGACCCCTGGTCTGGGAAGATCCCACGCGCCGTGGTGCTACCAGCCTGTGCCCTGGAGCCCAGGAGCCACACCTACTGACGCCGAAACGCCCTGGACCCCGTGCTGTGCAACCAGGGAAGCCCCCGCAACGAGAAACCTGTGCCCCGCAACTCGAGGGTAGCCCCCGCTCGCCACAACTGGAGGAAAGACCCCGCAGCAAGGAAGACCCGGCACGGCCAAGCAATAAGAGGTATCAATGGAGCGCTGCGACCCGGAGAAGGGGAGGTGGGCTGGGCCGGCCCCAGCCCCGGGTGAGGCAGGACCCCTGGGGAAACCTGCTTGGTGCTCGGGGGACCCAGCCAGTTTGACAGATGCCACCTCCTCAATTCCCCTGCCTCCACCCCCCACTTTACACCGTGAACGGCTTCCACGGTGTCCAACCTGCTACCGTAAAAAGGATAGATTAGACAGCGTCCACCAGCAGTGAGGAAAATAATATCAGGGCAGAGGAGAATCCATCTGGAGCGTAAGGGACGAGCGCCCCTCCTATACATCAGCGGGTGCCAGGGGTGAGGGGCACATGAGAGAGAGGAAGAAAAAGGGCACAGTCCTTTCAGAGTAAGGGACGGGGCCCGGCCTGTCGGCTTGTCTATATCTTGCATTATGCAGCGGGAGAGAGAAAATCAGTAGAGCCGTCAGCGGTGTGATGCATTCAGCATTGCAGACAGTCCCGTCTCAGGATGCTCCAGACAGATGCTTCAAATTAAAAAAAGGGGGAGGGGGGAGAAAGACTGCAGGGGTGGGAGACAAACGCCCTGACAGGCCAGAGGGAAAGAGGGGGCATGACTGAGGTGCTGGGAAAATTAAAGTCCATAAATCACCAGGCTGGGAGAGCATCCTGGGTGTGAGTGATTGGAGACCCTTATCATCAGGGGTGGCGAGGCCTTGGCCCCCTCTGCCAGGTGGGCTTCGTGGTGGGGGAGAGGGGGTGAGCACGGGGCCCTCTAGTATTAGCGGTGTTAAATGACAGGGCGGTGGAGGCTGAGCTAGACTGGGACGTGGAGGTGTGGGAAGCCAGATGCTGTGAATGATAACCTTTGAGCCTCGGGGGGTTGTGGGGGTCCTTTGGGTTGGTGGGGGATCTCTATGGACCTCCTTGCTGGGTGCCTGCTTTCCCCTCAACCTCAGAGTCTCTGACCTCCTACCCCCCTCCTCACAGGAGCCCCAAGGGCTGCCTGTATCACCCCCTCCTTGGAGGTGACCCCCGTGGAAGCCTGGGTAGTCTGTGTGTCCTTCCCAGAACTAGCTGTCTCAGGCATAGAACTTAGGAGCCCTGGGAAAGACGTGTGCATGGGGCGGGGGTGAAGGGCCTGCCCCCTCCCTTCCTGCAGGAAGCCCCGTGCCCCCACCCTCCCCCAAGGGGTCACCTGCCCAGGCTGGGCCAACTGAGAAGAAAACCAGAGCCGACCCCACATCGAGGTGCGGAGGGGTCAGGACAGTGCTGCCTCCAGGACGGGGTCACTTCTCACCAACAACGGCCCCCACTGCCCTCTGGGTGCTACCAGACCCTGACCGGAAATAGCACAGCAATGACTGGAGGGTTGTGTTAACCTCGGGGCTGGTTTTAAGTAGGCGTGGACAGCAGGTGCATGGAACCAAGAGGGAGACCTCCCCCGGCCCAGAGTGTGGCAGGGACGCCTCAGCTGGCCGCGGACAGTCTGTTGGAGGGGCTGCCCCGCTGATCAGGGCGGGCATCTCCCGCCGAAGGGAGTGCTCAGCTCTCTGCAGCCTCTCAGGGGGAGGCTCGCTGTCTCTCCCCGTCCCGCCTTCTCTCCACGTCTCCCTCTTCTCCTCCTCCCATCTCCCCCAGAGCACCCTACTGGCCGAACCCCACAGGGTCACAGTCACCCATGGGACCCGGAGCAGGGTGGAGTTCCGACCTGGAGGGACCAGCCGGCCTGTCTTCAGGGCACCGGGAGCCAGTGGACGGCAGGCCTCCGGGGGCCCAGGGATCCAGTGTGGCCGCCCCCCCCGTCTGGCTCCTCCGTGGCCCCGAGGCAGAGGAGTCCCTGGGGCTCAGCCTGCTCCCATCTGTCCCGCCCATCGTCGCAGCATCCCCTGCACTCCCTGGTCCCCGGAAGCCCCGCCACGTCTGCAGGCTCAGGTTGGCATCCCCAGGCGCAGCCGCGCCCCTGGCCGATGAGCCTCCCGCGTGCAGATGAGCCATGTGCCTGCATAGCTGCCCACCCAAGAAACAGGTAGGCCCGAGGCTGCTTCACTGGGTACCATCGCCCAGGACACGTTCTGCCAGTTAAACTGGTGACCGTGTTTCCAGAAGCAATTACGGAGAGCTGCACAGCCTCCCAAGGTGAGGGGATTAAGGAGAGCGCTGGAGACCGCTGTGCGGCTGGAAACAGGGCCTGGAGGGGTCAGGGGACAGCGGGGAAGCGAGGCTGCGCGGGTTCCTGAGCCCGAGCGCCTGCGCCAGCGGAGAGGGTCCCACGGAGGAGGCCGGAGTTGGGAGGAAGAACAGGAAGCTAGACACAACCGGGGCCCCCAGCCACACGCTTCAGAGCCAGAACTGGGTCTCTGTGCCCCTGTCCTTCCTGTCTCCTTCTCTGGTGTGTGCCCGTTTGGAAACAAGATTTGTGCAAATCTAGACTCCATCCCAGGGGTTAGGGAGGTGCGCTGCCTGCTTGGGAGCGAGGAGGAGCGAACTGACCCGGGTCTCCGTGGTGAGAAACCTTTCCCATAGTCTCCTCGGCTTCCTCACAAAGGCTGGTGAGCCACCAGAGGCCTCCCACGGTGGCAAAAATCGCAGCACCTTCGGAGCAGGAAGGATGGAGTCAGAAGTGGCCCCAACCAGCCTCCTTCCTGGCTGAGGCTTGGGGAAGGGCGGCCCTGGCTGCTCGCCATGTTCTCCAGCTCCAAGGCACGACCCTGCCCGCCCTGCCTTGCTTCCCCCTACCTGCTCTCTGGATCGCCTGCAAGGTAACACAGGCTGTTCCCCTTGCTCTCATCCTCCTGGTGAGCTTCCCAGGTGGCTCCAGTGGCAAAGAACCCACCTGCCAATGCAGGAGACTCAGGAGATGCAGGTTCGATCCCTGGGTGGGGAAGGTCCCCTGGAGAAGGTTGCCCACTCCAGTATCTTGCCTGGAGAATTCCATGGAGAGAGGAGCCTGGTGGGGCTGCAGAGTCAGACGTGACTGAACACGCACATCCCTCCCCGAGGGGCAGCCTGTGGTCTCTGGAAAGTTAGCCTCCCAGACAGGGAGTGACAGGAAGTGAGGGGAAGGCGGAAGGGCAGCTGGGTCCTCCCAACTCTGCCTCCTTCTTTGCTGTTCAGAATTTCCCCCTCAGCCCTTGCGGGGCAGACTGCTCTCCTGTTGGTGGAGGAAGGCAGGTGCAGCCGGCTTGCGAAGGACAGCAGGGGAGGTCTTCAGCGGGGGGGGGGGGGGGGGGGGGGTGGGACCTGGGGGCGGGGCGGGAGGGGGGCGGAGTGGCTGCACGTGGGTGTCCACGTGGATTCACCCTCTGGGAGCAGGGCCCTGGAGGGGTTGGAAGAGGCGCTGTGTGCGGCTGATTGGAGTCACGCCTAATGGGAGAGCGGTGAGAGACCCTGTTCTGGGGGTTCAGGGTAGAACAGGACAGAAGCTCCAGGCACTCCCCGGTGGCTCCATGGTAAAGAACCTGCCTGCCGTGCAGGAGACCGGGTTTCATCCCTGGGCTGGGAAGATCCCCTGGAGGAGGGCATGGCAGCCCACTCCAGCATTCTTGCCCGGAGAATCCCATGGACAGAGGAGCCTGGTGGGCTACAGTCCGGGCGTTGCAAAGAGTCGGACACGAACACACACACACACACACACACACACACACACACACACACACACAGAGTCAGGTGCCACACCAGCTGCTGTGGGGCCACCATGTCCCACCATCCTCACCACAACCCTGTATTAGGCAAGATCGCAGTCCTTGTGTTGCAAGTGAGGTTCTTGAAGCACAGAGATGTTAAGCCACTTGCTCAAGGTCACACAGCCAGAAACTGAAGGAAAAGGGTGCCTGGTTACCTGAGCCTGGAGCATTTCCCCACTGAATTCCTCAAAGCCCTTTGCCTCCCTCTCCAGGGACCAAGTGGGTCACAGGTTGCTGAGAGGATTCAAATTGAGGTGATTGCTTGAATTTACAAATGTATTGGGCCCCTGCTCTGTGCTGGGACTGGGGGAGGTCTCGAGATGAATCAGTACATTTCCTGTCCTCGTGGGCTTGGCCACTAGTTTGTGAGGTGGGCCAGTTTCTCGGCTCTGAGTTGGTACCACAGCTCCTGGCTAAAGAGACAGCAGCTACGTGACTCCCTCTTCCCCCATGACACTGTGACCCTGCCCATGGCCTCGGATGACTGGCACAATCCTGGGTTTGGAGCCAGAGCTTAGAGCCTCTGGTTTGTTCTGTGGCTGATTGTCTGGGGTTTCATCCAAACCGGGGGCCTGGGGAGCCTCTTCGGGAGAAGCCAAGATGGGTGCATGAACCCTGGAGTCAGGGACAGGAGCTTCAGAGAAAGAGGAGCTGGTGGACACCTTTCTCTCGGCTGTGACAGCAGGTAAACGTTCTCTCCCAGGTCCTGTGACGTTCACCCCTCCCCTGCACACAGATTTCCACCTTTTCTTGAAGCTGCTTCGAATTGGTTTGCATTTTGGGAACCAAATGACCCCTAAGATAGAAGACAAGGTGAGAAATCCAGGTTGGGCACAGGATCCCTGCACTGGAGGGGCCTGGAAGAAGGCAGTTGGGATCTTCCTGGGGCTTCAGCAAACGACTGGGGTCTCACCAGGCAGAGAGGGAGACAGAAGAGGCATCCCAGGGAGTAGGGGGCAGCCTGGCAGAGGGAACAGCCCACACCAAGATGGGCAGATGCACAAGTGGCCAACATGCTCTGGAGCCCTCCTACAGGGGTGTGCCGGCAAGTGATTAAAATCCGGCTTTCTGCCCTAAATTGCGAAATCAGCCTGTGCTGATTCCCAGGGTGTCAGTCTTCCCCACCATGGTCAATTTCAGGCTGCGGATGTGATGTCAGTTTTTGAATGTGGAGCGAGCGGTTCCCATGAACTGGTCAGAGCCAGTTCTAGGAGACCACCCCATCAGGTCATCACACCTGAATGCAGGGGTCACATGGAGAGGACAGGAGAGGAGGAGCAAGGTGGGGTTGGGAGGGTTTTTGAACTCTTTTTACCTCTTTTTATTGTTCGGCCGTGCTGGGTCTTCGTGGCTGTGCCTGGGCTTTCTCTAGTCGCGGGATGCGGGCTTCTCACTGCGGCGGCTTCTCTTGGGCAGAGCATGGACTCTAGGGCCTACAGGCTGCAGTAGTTATGAGGCACCGACTTAGCTGCCCTGCGGCTTGTGGGATCTTCCCAGACCAGGTATAGAACCTGTGTCCCCTGCATTGGCAGGCGGATTCTTCACCACCAGGGAAGTCCCTGGGAGGGGTTTTGAATGTCCTGTGCGCGGGAGGCTGGGCTTCAGTCTCAACTAGCAGAAGCCCAGGCTTGACTGGGTGCTGTGGGCGGGCGGGTGAGTCAGCATCCCTAGGCTCTCTGTGGTCTGCTGAGGCCTGGCCTCCCTTAAGCTGGTCCCCTGAATAACCTCAGGGGGTCTGATTGAGCCTGGTGCTGGACCTGGGGAGGGGTGCATAGAATGCAAGGTGCGCTTTCCTAGCAGAGGGGGAGAAGGTGAGTTCTGACTCCCCCAGCCAGCTGTGCCATGCGCCCATCCCTCATCTTAATGAGTCCATCCAAATCTCATTTGCTAAAGAGGATTTTAATGGTCACAGGCTGACGAGCGAGACTGAGGGGGAGACGGGAAGGTCGTTACAGAAATGAAGTGTGTAGCTAAGTGGCACGCCACTGCCAGCCACCTTCCCACCCACAGTGACTGAGCCACGGGAAGCAGGGACCGGCTTGCCTCGCTTCGGGGGCTCCCGGCTGGGCCTGGGGGTCAGCACCACGGACAGGGCACAGCTTCGCCTGCCCTCCCTTGGTCTGGCATGCCAGCTCCCTCTGCTCCCTGATAAACTTTGTTTTTCCTAAGCCTCAGATGGGGCTTCCCTGGTGGCTCAGAGGTTAAAGCATCTGCCTCCAATGCGGGAGACCTGGATTTGATTCCTGGATCGGGAAGATCCCCTGGAGAAGGAAATGGCAATCCACTCCAGTATTCTTGCCTGGAGAATCCCATGGACAGAGAAGCCTAGTAGGTTACAGTCCACAGGGTCGCAGAGTCGGACACGACCGAGCAACTTCACCTCACCTCACCTCAAGCCTCAGATGGGCTGTCATCCCCCTTTGGAAATCTTGAGTGCAGCCCCAGATGGTGTCTGCGGGGCAATATTTGCACAGTCTCGTAGCACCTATGACAGGGTGTTAAAATGCTTCATTTCCTTGGCTGTTTCCCCACTCATTTGTAAACCACCTTGAATGCAGGGTGTGTGTTACCGTCTCCATATTCCTGAGTCTTGACCATGTGCCCAGCACTCAGGGAGAAAATTTGTTGGGGAATGAATGAATGAGCTGGTGAATAAATGCACAGATGGACAATGTGTTCAGTGAAAGAATCAGTGGGTATAGCATCCTGGCTAGGCTGTTGAAGGGGTGGGTAAAGACTCAGATACAAAAAGAAACATCCCATACTTGAGACTGCACAAGAGGGACAGGAAAGTTAGAACAGAGATTTCCAGAGATCTTATCCATCCCTTCACCAGTCTTCCTTGATACAGAGCTATTCAGATAAAAACAACACATTTCAGCATTCTATACAGTTATCCGTGGCCATGTGACTGATTCATAGCCAACAGGGTGTAAGGAGAAATAGTGTAGGGGAGGGGGCATGCCCTTCTCCTTCCCTTCCTCCCTCCTACCGGCTGAACGGTGGGGCTGATGGCTGGAGCTGGGGCAGCCACCTTAGACTTCGAAGCCAGCCAGTTTGGAGCAACATGATAGAGTGAGTCTTTAGAGGACTCTGTAGAACAGAGCTTTTGGTCTAGTCCTGGGTTGCTAACATCTAGATTGCAGTGGAGAGAGAGATGAATCTCTAACATTTTATCCTGTCATTTTAGGCTTCAGTGCCTCAGTTCAGTTCAGTTCAGTCGCTCAGTCGTGTCCGACTCTTTGCGACCCCATGAATCGCAACACACCAGCCCTCCCTGTCCATCATCAACTCCTTGAGTTCACCCAAACTCATGTCCATCGAGTCGGTGATGCCATCCAGCCATCTCATCCTCTGCTGTCCCGTTCTCCTCCTGCCCCCAGTCCCTCCCAGCATCAGGGTCTTTTCCAATGAGTCAACTCTTCACATGAGGTGGCCAAAGTATTGGAGTTTCAGCTTTAGCATTAGTCCTTCCAATGAACACCCAGGACTGATCTCCTTTAGAATGGACTGGTTGGATCTCCTTCCAGTCCAAGGCACTCTCAAGAGTCTTCTCCAACACCACAGTTCAAAAGCATCAATTCTTTGGCGCTCAGCTTTCTTCACAGTCCAACTCTCACACCCATACATGACCACAGGAAAAATCATAGCTTTGGCTAGACGGACCTTATGTCTCTGCTTTTGAATGTGCTATCTAGGTTGGTCATGACTTTCCTTCCAAGGAGTAAGTGTCTTTTAATTTCATTGCTGCAACCACCATCTGTAGAGATTTTGGAGTCCAAATAAATAAATAAATGTTTCCCCATCTATTTTGCATGAAGTGACGGGACCGGATGCCATAATCTTTGTTTTATGAATGTTGAGCTTTAGGCCAACTTTTCCACTCTATTCTCTCACTTTCATCAAAAGGCTTTTTAGTTCCTCTTCACTTTCTGCCATAAGGGTGGTGTCATCTGCATATCTGAGGTTATTGATATTTCTCCCAGCAATCTTGATTCCAGCTTGTGCTTCATCCAGCCCAGCGTTTCTCATGATGTACTCTGCATATAAGTTAAATAAGCAGGGTGACAATATACAGACTTGACGTACTCCTTTTCCTATTTGGAACCAGTCTGTTGTTCCTTGTCCAGTTCTAACTGTTGCTTCCTGACCCGCATACAGATTTCTCAAAAGGCAGGTCAGGTGGTCTGGAATTCCCATCTCTTTCAGAATTTTCCACAGTTTATTGTGATCCACACATTCAAAGGCTTTGGCATAGTCAATAAAGCAGAAATAGATGTTTTTCTGGAATTCTCTTGCTTTTTCCATGATCCAGCAGATGTTGGCAGTTTGATCTCTGGTTCCTCTGCCTTTTCCAAAACCAGCTTGAGCATCTGGAAGTTCATGGTTCACATATTGCTGAAGCCTGGCTTGGAGAATTTTGAGCATTACTTTACTAGCGTGTGAGATGAGTGCAATTGTGCGGTAGTTTGAGCATTCTTTGGCATTGCCTTTCTTTAGGATTGGAATGAAAACTGACTTTTTTTCAGTCCTGTGGCCTCTGCTGAGTTTTCCAAATTTGCTGGCATATTGAGTGCAGCACTTTCACAGCATCATCTTTCAGGATTTGAAACAGCTCAACTGGAATTCCATCACCTCCACTAGCTTTGTTCGTAGTGATGCTTTCTAAGGCCCACTTGACTTCACATTCCAGGATGTCTGGCTCTAGATGAGTGATCACACCATCGTGATTATCTGGGTTGTGAAGATCTTTTTTATAGTTCTTCTGTGTATTCTTGCCACCTCTTCTCAATATCTTCTGCTTCTGTTAGGTCCATACCATTTCTGTCCTTTATTGAGCCCATCTTTGCATGAAATGTTCCCTTGGTATCTCTCATTTTCTTGAAGAGATCTCTAGTCTTTCCCATTCTGTTGTTTTCCTCTATTTCTTTGCATTGATCGCTGAGGAAGGCTTTCTTATCTCTCCTTGCTATTCTTTGGAACTCTGCATTCAGATGCTTATATCTTTCCTTTTCTCCTTTGCTTTTCACTTCTCTTCTTTCCACAGCTATTTATAAGGCCTCCTCAGACAGCCATTTTGCTTTTTTGCATTTCTTTTCCATAGTGATGGTCTTGATCCCTGTCTCCTGCACAATGTCATGAACCTCTATCCATAGTTCATCAGGCACTCTATCTATCAGATCTAGCCCCTTAAATCTATTTCTCACTTCCACTATATAATCATAAGGGATTTGATTTAGGTCATACCTGAATGGTCTAGTGGTTTTCCCTACTTTCTTCAATTTCAGTCTGAATTTGGCAATAAGGAGTTCACGATCTGAGCCACAGTCAGCTCCTGGTCTTGTTTTTGTTGACTGTATAGAGCTTCTGCATCTTTGGCTGCAAAGAATATAATCAATCTGATTTCAGTGTTGACTATCTGGTGATGTCCATGGTAGAGTCTTCTCTTGTGTTGTTGGAAGAGGGTATTTGCTATGACCAGTGCATTCTCTCAGCAAAATTCTATTAGCCTTTGCCCTGCTTCATTCTGTACTCCAAGGCCAAATTTGCCTGTTACTCCAGGT
This sequence comes from Nanger dama, assembly GCA_917880005.1. Classification (NCBI taxonomy): domain Eukaryota; kingdom Metazoa; phylum Chordata; class Mammalia; order Artiodactyla; family Bovidae; genus Nanger; species Nanger dama. Next base: position 118,449 of record CAKJTW010000296.1, on the reverse strand, counting down.
GTTTCTTGACGTGCTACTTTTTTTTCCCCTACTTAGCTGAAACTAATCCTAAGTCATATACGTGCCGCCATGAAAGAGAGACTCAAACATAAGAATCAAGGGCAGATCAGTATGGCACAAATTATGGATTCTGGCCCTGAGCAGGGTTGTCTGAGATTCACCCAGTGACATCTAAGCTCGGTGCTGAAGGAGGAAGGAGGCACGTGAGGAGCAGAAATGTGGGGAAATTGTTAGAATGCTGACTGGGCTCCCAAATCCCAGGCCCCTGTCCCCATCCAGCCTGGAGGAGCTCCCTGCATCTCTTCTGTGCTCAGCATCCTGGGAAGAAGGAAGGTAGCTAGTCAAGGCTCCCAGGTCCGGGCAGCCAGGAATCCTGGCAGGGGCTTGGGACAAAACCGGAGACTGGGAGACAAGCACCGGCCTCAGATCGCGTCAGATCTTTGGTTGCTTTCTCCATCTCCTCTCCCAAGTTGGGGAGGCTCTCAATCCTGGCTGGCTGCTGGGTCCACCGGGCGGTGCCACCCTCCCATGGCCTGATTCTGTGCCTTTGGGGGAGGAGGGCTTGGCGAGGCACTCCAGTGGGAGGTGTGAGGGCAGGATTCTCAGATGACCCCCAGTGACCCACACCCTTCACAATGCCCCTCCCTTGAGTGCAGGTGGGGCCTCTAACTTGCTTCTCGCCCAGAGACTATGGCAAAGGCAAAGGACTTTGGCAGATGCCATTAAGGTCCCTAAACAGTTCATCACAGTGGAGATTATCCTGATGGGCCTCATCTAGTCAGGGAGAGGGACCAGAAATCAGAGCCCCCACCCCTTTCCTGCTGGACTTCAAAGAAGCAAGCTGCTAGGAATTCTATAGCTGTCAGGAAAATTGGATCCTACCAAGAACCATGTGTTTTTGCCAGGGGACTTCAAGCCTCGCAGGAGACCCCAGTCCCAGCCAGACCTCTAGTGCAGCCTGGTGAGACCCCAGCAGAGGCCTCAGCTAGACTGTGATCAGACTCATGACCCATAGAAGCTTTAGTGCCATAAATGTGTCTTGTTCGAAGCCACTACGTTTGGAGTAATTTGTTATGCGGCCGTAAAGATTTCATGCCGAGAGTCCAGCGTGTCTGGACTAACCCTGCTTTGGTCCTGCCTCCCGGCCCACCTCTTTCAAGCTGGGATGTTAGGCTGTGTGGGATCTCTGCTTATGGTGACATAATGATGAGAGAGAAAATTAAAATCCAAGATGGAACGATTGGAAAACTGTAATCTTGGTGCACAGTGGTACTTAGATTTCCCATTATTGATCCCCTCAGTGGATATTCTCCAATCTCGTAATTACAGGAGGACATTTTCAATTTGGGCTGAATTGCCTCCCCCTCCCCCATGCCCCTCCTTGATTTCTCTGAACTCATAGTAAGGCCAGGTGGGCTGTAGGCAGCGTGGAATCTAAACAAACAGTGCTAATCACTTTAATTGAACTCCGATCCCGCCATAGGAAGGCTGCAGCAAGTAGCGTCTTCCTCTCACCTCCATGGGGCAGGGGGTGGATTCTGCCCTTGGTCTGAGGCCACTCAGGGCCCTCTGCTTCCTACAGCTGACCTCCTGTGAATTCCTGAGTTCCTGTTTCATCCTGGGAGAGGCTGACAGGTGCTGGGGTCTCCTGAGCTAAGCTTTATCCCCCTGTCTCTGGTACGATTTAAGCATCTCTGCCAGGATCCCTGGGCCAGCACACTGAATCCTCCATTCTCTGCTTTGCTGGCCACCGGGCAGTTCTCCTTATCAGCTGGCTAACCCACTGGCTCTCCCCTCCCCCAGGGATACAGGGCAGTGACTGGAGGCATCTTGGGGTTATAACCTGGGAGGAGAGTGGGTAGGGACCAGGGATGCTGGACTTTCGACACCCTCCAGTGCACAGGAAGGACTCCAGGTGATCCGGCCCCAAATGTCAGTAAATAGTGTGAAGGCTGGGAAAGGAAAAATAAACATGGAGTCAGCATTGCTAAGAGGGCTCTCCGAGATGGATCAGGGAGGCCGTGCGGGAAGTGTGACTTATGCATGTCTCAGCCTGGCTGGAGTCTGACCTTTTGACCTGATGAAGTCACCCAGCCCATCTGCCAGAAATGCAAGATGCCTGTTGGACCCTTACTCTAAAATAACTTGTGGCGGTCTATCTACTTATCAGACCTTATCCGTCCAGAGCCCCTCTCACCACTGGCCAGGAGCAGGTAAAGGAGAGATTGTCCCACAGAAGAGATTACCACTGTGGACACCAGGGAGACATGTACTGCTCATGAAAAAGCATTTTCCCCCAGCAAGCCCGTTCAACCTGGTGTTTAACCAGGAATCACAAAGCGCAGCCCCAGAGCGGCCCTGTGGCTCCACAGCCCAGGAACACGGGGAGCCGCTGGCTTTACATTTTCTGCTTCTCATGGCTCCTTTCTCTAGTTTTTATCAGGGAAAGGCGGCTCCCTGGCTGCCTTCCTGGCGCCCGCCAGCCCCTGAGAAGCTACGAAGCTTTGGCTCATGGAGTGTTTGCCAGGTTGGGTGCTGAGGGTACAGGCAGAGAATCTGCAGGACTCTTAAGGACATGGTCTGATCCTGTCCCCATCTGAAGTGAGGGGCCTCCAGGGGGACCCTTGTCACTGGCCCTGTGCTGTCCATGGTCCTGAAAGCTTGGCCAAGGCTGGTGGAACCCAGTGGGGGCAACATCCCAGACAAACAGCCATATAGCTGAGACTTGAGGGCCACCTGCCCAGGAGGTGGCTCTGCTCAGCTGGGTGACGCCCTCTCCCCTTAGAGAGGCAGTGCAGCTTCCCAGGAGGGTGACAGGCTGAGGGCCAGGAGAGGGAGCAGCTGGCCCCCAGGGAGGGGGCCCATTGCTCAGACCTCTCTAGCGCTCACCATCTTCTCGTCTGTCCGTTTTCTCGTGTCCTTTCTGAAGAACCTCCCTGTGGCCGAGGTCCTTCGTTTGAGGGACCACACAGCCTCACTGGCCAGGTGGATACCTTGTGTCCTGGCATGAGAATTAAAAGCTCTTCTTTTCATGCTGAGAGATGTTCTGGCTTAGGACATGGGAGGGGGCCGTGAGGACCCCTGGGACAGTGTGGCCAGGAGACAAGTGTAGTCTGTGGCTGGTGCTGGTTCCAGAACAGCAGCTTACTTGTCCACCAGCAAGTAAGTGCAGACCCCGAGAGGATGCGTGCAGAAGCTTTCATAGCAGTTGACAAAGACATTTTATGGCTGATGATTTAATAGTAATAGAAATTAGATTTTTTGGTGCGTTATTTAAATTTCATTTTTCTAATAATTCCTTTTTATATTACTTTTACAGACTGTTAATGGTGCAGCCATTTGGGAAAAGAGGTTGGCAGTTTCTTAAAAGTTTAACATCTGGACTTCCCAGGTGGTCCAGTGGTTAAGGCTCTGCGCTTCCCCTGTAGGAGGCATGGGTTCGATCCCTGGTCAGGGAACTAAGATCTTGCATGCTGTGTAGCTTGGCCAAAAAATTAAAAAAAAAAAAAAAAAACACATATGGCCCCTATTTGAAAGCTACCTCATATGATCCAGCAATTCAGGGTATATATACACACATGGCTTCCTGTATGAAATGGACATGAACATGGTCAAACGTCAGGAGATGGTGAGGGGCAAGGAGGCCTGGCGTGCTGCAGTCCATGGGGTCACAGAGAGTCAGACACAACTGGGCGACTGAACAACAATGTATGGCTTCCCAGGTGGCGCAGCGGTGAAGAGCTTGCCTGCCAGTGCCGGAGAGTCAGGTTGGATCCCTGGGTTGGGAAGACCCCCTGGAGGCGGGCACGGCAGCCCACTCCAGTGTTCTTGCCTGGAGAACCCCACGGTCAGAGGAGCCTGGGGGCTACAGTCCACAGGGTCATGAAGGGTCGGACACGACTGAGCGAGCACAGCACAGCAGCACCGCAAGCAGCTGAGAATCTTTTCAGACGAGGGAACTGAGTTCCAGGGAATGGCAGGGGAGACCCAGATTCATGCCCCCTGGGTGTCACAGCAGGGAGCCCAGGGCCCCACTGGGGCCAGCGAGCTCAGCTTTAGGACAATATCAGCCAAGCACCGGTTACGCTCTGTGAAGGGCAACTCTGGACACCGGTCAGGTCATGAGAAACGGGGCACTGGGGGATCTTCCTGACACCTCGGTCTCCCAAAACCTCAAAGCAAAATTTCTACAGGAAAAGACTTTCTGGAAGACGATGAGAATGGACTGGCCTTCTCGACCTTGTCTCTCTTCTCCTACTTCAGCTGGAAGTTGGTCACCCCAGAGACCAAGTCCCCTCTGTCGGGCAGAAGATTGCTGCTCTGCTGGGATCCAGGGCCCACCTGCCTCCACCAGCAGAAAGGCGTCTTGTTTTCCTTGCTCCGATTCTGGCAAAATCCTCAATTCCATTGATTCCCGCAAAAACCGAGGCGGGGGGGCTGCAGCCATGAGAAAGTGTGGGCAGCCGGCGCCACCCGCCAGATCCGTGCCTGGCCCGCTGGGCCACGAGCAGAGCGGAAACTGTCTGGAGTCAGGCGGCATTCTGACCACCAGGCCAGGGATCACTGCTGGAGTTTAGCCGGCATCTCTTTCATGCTTGGTTCTATGCTAAGAGCTTTACAAATGCAGTCGCCAGACGTTCCCAAACCTGGCTTGTTTTTAGCTTTTCTTATCTATTTACTTCCTGGAGAAGGCAATGGCAGCCCACTCCAGTATTCTTGCCTGGAGAATCCCAGGGACGGAGGAGCCTGGCGAGCAATGGTCCACAGGGTCACAGAGAGCCAGACACACTGAAGTGACTAAGCACGCATGCACGCACATGTATGTACCTGGCTGCTCTGGGTCTTGGTTTCCACACTCGGGATCGTCGATCTTCATTGTGGCGTGCGGTATCTTTAGTTGCAACACATGAACTCTTAGTTGCATCACGTGGGATCTAGTTCCCTGGCCAGGGATGGAACCTGGGCCCCTGGCACTGGGAGCGTGGAGTCTTGGCCACTGGCCCACCACAGAAGTCCCCCAGAACTCTCTTGTAGGTATTGTTATTGTCTTGAAGTTACTGCTAAACAAAAGGAGTCTTTGAGAGAAGCTGGGTGGCTTGTCCGCGGCCTCGTTGCTACTCTGTGGAGGAGCTCTGAATGCAGATCTGCTTGTCTTCACCCTGCACCCCCTGTGCCCTCCAGGTGCCTGGATGGAGTGGATGGAGCAGCAGATGGAGAAGAAAGAACCTGTAGAGGCAAAGAGGGAGGCGGGAGGAGACACCGAACGTAGCAGGGCCCCCTCGCTGGTGTGATTTTCCCCGTCACAGTACTGCTTGGGTAGATCACCAGTGGGCCCTGGTGCTGTGGAACCCCAGGGACCAGCTGAGAGAGAGGCAGGGGAATGGACAAGATGAGTCTCACATAGTGTGGCTGACATGAGGAAGGTCTGGGAGCATCACAGAATCTGGGCTTGCCGGCACTCTCTGCAGGTGTTTCCATGCTTGCGATCTGACTGCCGGAGGTGTGTTGGGTGGACCTGACATTCTGGTCCAACCATGGCGGAGCAGGAAAGCTGGAGGAAACCCAGATCTTCTTGGGGCTTCAGGGAAACAAAAAGCATACAGAGGCCATATACAGAAAACACTGCCAACAAGAGCAAGCTGGGACCGCCACGGATGTGAGATCCCGAGGCTCCCTGGGGGAAGCTTCTAGAAGATAGCCCTTTGGGGTGGAGTCTGGCAGAGAAGGGAAGGAAGTCGGCTGGTGGAGGGGTTGGAAGCTGGTGGCGGGGGCATTCCAGGACACCTCCACCATCACCGTCACCGACATTTAACTTTCATTTTGTAACTCCAGGCATCACTCACTCGGAATGCAGATCATAAAAATTACAATTGATGTTTCAATTAGTTATAATTTACGGAGCGATTACATTTAATTTCTCTTTTATTGTATTTTAATGGCTTCAAATTTCTTGTTGATGAGATTCAGCCCCTGGTCTGAAGTCACCAGGCTGGAAGGTGGGAAAGGGGGCTCGGGTTCTTAAAGGGGTGGGTGGGCCAAAGATCGCTTCAGGGCTTTTCGCTGGCCCAGTAGTCTCACACCAGCCTTTGCTGTTACAGGTGGGGAGTGGGGTGGGAGGCGGAATAAAACCTGCAGGGTGGTTAGGGGGTGGGTGGGGGGAGGGAGGCTTGGGGGCCTTTGCCCTGCAGGCATCTTTTGAAATGATGGGAGAAGTTGAAATGATGGGAGAAAAACCATTAGCATCTTTTTAACTAAGGTTCTGGGGGAATGCAGCCTAGACAAGAGGCAGGAGGGCGGGAAAGAGCTGAGCGGGGCTGCGGGGGAAGCACTGAGCTGTGCCCCTCCCCCAGGCCGCGGAACCCGGGGGCGCCCGAGGAGGGGGCGCAGGGGCCCGGAAGCCTGCAGCATAGAGAGAAGCTGGGAGAGCGGAAGTTGTGCCTGGCACGTTCGCATCCCGGGCAGTGCCAGCTCTGGCAGCACGTGGTCACCGCAGGCGCTTCATAAATATCAGATCCGCCGCCTTGGTTTGCTTGGCCCCGAACTCAGGACGGGAACTCCTCGGGACCTGATCCTTCTGAAGCTCCCTGTTATTTGGAAGAAGTTCCCACCCGGCCTCTCCCTTCCTCCTGCCCTGGGGGTGGGGGGTGAGGGCGGGGGCGATGGGGATGGGGAGCTTGGGCGCAGAAGGGGGCGTCGATGTGCTTTCCAGAGACTAAGGCCTCCCAGCCCTGGCTCAGTTCCCGAGGGACCGACCCCTCTAACTTGGGTTAGAGCGGGGAGAGCGGCGGCCGCTCCTGTGCGGGGCTCGGTAATTGGACGTGGCCCGGGGGTGCAAGGCCTTTCTGCTACTCGGTGACTGTACACAATGCCGCCGCCTTTGAAGAGGCTTCAAAGCGTTTGCCGGAGAGGCCCCGGAATCATCTTGAGAAGCAGACTGGACTCTGCCAAGGCTGAGAACAAGGACAGGGGACAGCTCCGCGGGGCTTCCCTCCTCCCAGCTTCCCAGGTGGGGGCCAGGAGTCCGCACATCAAAGTCCCAGGAGCAGGGGACCTGGCGCAGATCACAGGTCCTGAATCAAAAAACGCCTGCCGGTGGTTTTGAATTTCTATACAGCAGGACGCTGGGAGGGCTGGGAAGAGGCTCTGGAGGCTTGAGAGCTGAGGCTGGGCTTGCCTGAGCAACGGTCACTCCAGCTCGCGCGGCTGGGGGCTGCTGGAGAAGGAGGAGGAAGGGTCTGACCCAGCACACCCCTTCCCCATGCCTTGGAGGGCGCACAGGGAGGGTGAGCAGATTGCCAACTAGCCTTTGGAGGTCCTGGAAATCTTAGCAGGGAAAGAAAGATGTTTTGAGGAATGGACATTTCAGGCTGGAGAAGAAAAAGCTGGAGGGTGACTGTGTTTTCTAACTTCCAGACAATTAACCAAGGAGGAGGGTGAACAGGCCTTGTAAGGGTTTTAGTCCTCTCGACCCTGTCAAAGAATTTTAGGCCGAAACCCTGACAGCTGTGTCTCCAAGGCTTTGCATGCACCCAGAATCATCCAGTTTCCTGATAATTCCAGTGTTCTCAGCAATAACTACTGAAGCTCCAGGTTTTCCTAATCAGATTGTTTTTTAGAAAAGAGGTGGATCATGTGTCAGTTGTACTGAAGGATCCTCCCCTTATTCAGAAACCCTGTAAACCAGGAGTCCCCAGACTTCTTGGCACCAAGGATTGGTTTCATTCCAATCCCAAAGAAAGGCAATGCCGAAGAATGCTCAAATTACTGCCCAATTGCACTCATCTCACACGCTAGTAAAGTAATGCTCAAAATTCTCCAAGCCAGGTTTCAATAGTACATGAACCGTGAACTTCCAGATGTTGAAGCTGATTTTAGAAAAGGGGGAGGAAGCAGAGATCAAATTGCCAACATCCATTGGATCATCCAAAAAGCAAGAGAATTCCAGGAAAACATCTATTTCTGCTTTATTGACTTTGCAAAAGCCTTTGACTGTGTGGATCACAATAAACTGTGGAAAATTAAGAGATGGAATACCAGACCACCTGACCTGCCTCTTGAGAAATCTGTATGCAGGTCAGGAAGCAACAGTTAGAACTGGACATGGAACAACAGACTGGTTCCAAGTAGGAAAAGGAGTACGTCAAGGCTGTATATTGTCACCCTGCTTATTTAACTTATATGCAGAGTACCTCATGCAAAACTCTGGGCTGGATAAAGCACAAGCTGGAATCAAGATTGCCAGGAGAAACGTCAGTAACTTCAGATATGCAGATGACACCACCCTTACGGCAGAAAACGAAGACGAACTAAAGAGCCCCTTGATGAAAGTGAAAGAGGAGAATGAAAAAGTTGGCTTAAAACTCAATATTCAGAAAACTAAGACCTTGGCATCTGGTCCCATCACTTCACGGCAAGTAGATGGGGAAACAAAGGAAACAGTGAGAGGCTTTATTTTTTTTTTAGCTCCAAAATCTCTACAGATGGTGATGGCAGCCATGAAATTGAAAGATGCTTGCTCCTTGGGAGAAAAGCTATGACCACCTACACAGCATATTAAAAAGCAGAGACATTACTTTGCCAATAAAGGTCCATCTAGTCAAAGCTATGGGTTTTCCAGTGGTCATACATGGATGTGAGAGTTGGACTGTAATAAAAACTGAGGGCCGAAGAATTGATGCTTTTGAACTGTGGTGTTGGAGAAGACTGTTGAGAGTCCCTTGGACTGTAAGGAGATCCAACCAGTCCATCCTAAAGATCAGTCCTGAATATTCATTGGAAGGACTGATGCTAAAGCTGAAAGTCTAATACTTTGGCCACCTGATGCAAAGAACTGACTCATTTGAAAAGACTCTGATGCTGGGAAAGATTGAAGATGGGAGGAGAAGGGGACGACAGAGGATGAGATGGTTGGATGGCATCACTGACTCAACGGACATAAGTTTGAGCTAACTCTGGGAGTTGGTGATGGACGGGGGAGGCCTGGTGTGCTGCCGTTCATGGGGTCGCAAAGAGTCGGACGCGACTGAGTGACTGAACTGAACTAACTGATTGGTTTCATTGAAGACAGTTTTTCCACAGACCAGGAATGGGGTGGGGGGGGTAGTTTTGGGATGATTCAAGCGCATTAGTTTTATTGTGCAGTTTATTTCTATCATTTTTTAAAAGGTATTTTTTATGTGGACCATTTTTAAAGTCTTATGCATTCCAATATTGCTTCTGTCTTGTGTTCTGGATTTTTCGCCACGAGGCAGGCGGGATCTAGCTCTCCCACCAGGAATTGAACCCTCACCTGCATTGGAAGGTGAAGTCCCAACCACTGGCCACCAGGGAGTCCTTGGGGTTATTCAGTCACCAGGTCGTGTCTGACTCTTTGTGAGCCCACAACTACAGCACACCAGGCCTCCCTGTCCTTCACCACCTCCCAGAGCTTGCTCAAACTCATGTCCACTGAGTCAGTGATGCCATCCAACCATCTCATCTTCTATTGCCTCTGTCTCCAATTCCCCTCAGTCTCTCCCAGCATCAGGATCTTTTCCAGTGAATAGGCCCTTCGAATCAGATGGCCAAAGTATCAGAGCTTCAGCTTCAGCACCAGTCCTTCCAGTGAGGTCCCTATTTCTGTTATAGCACATCGGCTCCACTTTGGATCATCAGGCATTAGATGCCGAAGGTTGGGCACCCCTGCCTTAAACAATCCGAACGGGCAGGCTCGCCCAGCATCTTGGGTCTGTTTACACGTCCAGGTGGGGTGGGGGGGGGCATTACGCTAGAACACCTCTAGGAGCCTCTGCGTGGGCTTGTGTGTTCTCACCGTGGACACACCTCCGAGGATGGGGTCGCATGGCCTGTGGCTCCCACAGCAGAACCGTAATCAGCGGCTGTGGGTCTGGGAAGCGATCTGGGCTCTGCTCCACCCCCGGCCCAGTGGCTGGCCTCTCTTCCTGCATTTTTTCCTGCTCAGTCACTTCAGTCATATGCGACTCTGCGGCCCCGCGGACTGTAGCCCGCCAGGCTCCTCTGCCCATGGGATTCTCCAGGCAGGAATTCTGCAGTGGGTGGCCTCGCCCTCCTCCGGGGCTGTCCCTGACTCAGGTACTGAACCTGTGTTTCTTGCGTCTCCTGCGTTGGCAGGTGGGTTCTTCATCACCAGCGCCCCCTGGGAAGCCCGCATTGTCTCCTGGAGCTGCACTAACAAACGACCTCAAACTGGGCAGCTTAGAACAACAGAAATGGCTTCTCCTGCAGATCTAGAGACCGGAGGCTGTGCTCCCGCTGAGAGCTCGGGGCGGGGGGGGGGGAGGAACCTTTCATTACCCCTTCCAGCTTCTGGGGCTCCGGTGTTCCTTGGCTTGCGGCCGCGTGACTCCAGTCTTTGCCTCTGTCTTTCCCTGGCCTCATCCCTCTGTGTCCGTGGGGGTCCTTTTCTGTCTCTTACAGCACAATCTTGTGGGATTCAGGGCCCACCCTAATCCAGTACCATCTCAAGTCCTCACCGTCACTACATCTGCAAAGATTCTATTTCCAAACGAGGTCACACTCTGAGGTTCTGGGTGGAACCAAAGGTTTTGGGAGACAGTGTTGAGTAAACTGCGCCCCTGCAGCTCCTCCTGCTTCCTTTCCCTGGAACACACCCTCCTCTGTTCGGGAAACTCTCCTGTCACCCCCTCCTCTTACTCATGGTTCAGTGATAGTGTCCTTCCCATCTGCCTGGCCCCAGAGGCAGACGTGAATCCCCGGGGAAATCACTCCTGTCTCCCGGGCTCTGGGAATGGATCCAGGGAACAAGAGGATCTGAGCTGTCAGTCATCCCAGAGATTCAGGTGTTCCTCAGCATCAGCAGGAGGGGGAGAGGGAGCCCCTGAGGTAGGAACACACGTGTGTGGAACGGCCTTGGCCGTCTCCACCCCGCTGCGTGGAGCAAAGCAAGCCTAGCAGCAGGACAGGGCAAGGCCCTCCCCACCCCATCTCATCACTCCGAGTGAGTCTGAGCTGCGTTTCTGCCGCCTGCCATGAAGCCCTAACACAGCAAACAGCATATGAAAGGATGAATAACCATTAGCAGAGGTATTGAGGCGGGCTGAGTGAGCAACCATCAGCCACGCTGTTAGGAGGGAGTTCCGTTTTGGGCGGCTTCCCACATGACTCTGGTAAAGAAACTGCCACCAGTGCAGGAGAGTCTGGTTCGACCCCGGGGCCAGGAAGATCCCCTGGAGGCGGGCAGGGCAGCCCACTCCAGTATTCTTGCCTGGGAAATCCCATGGACAGAGGAGCCTGGCGGGCTACAGTCCATGGGGTCGCAGAGTCTTAGAGACTTAGCGACTAAACAACGACCTGCTTTGGTCAGGGGCTTGGACTGAATGGATGGTTTTGATAAGCATGTATTAGGCACTTCCTGTGTGCTAGGCCCTGCAGGCACAGAGGTGAAGGACAGTGGTGAACTTGTCTTGCGTTGACGAAGAGTAGGGGGCTGCCTCAGTGAGATGGTGGGGGTGAGGGGACAGCGAGGCTCAGCTGCCGGGTGGTCGAGGGGGGCGCCCCCTGCAGTCCTGGGGGCTCCCTGTGCGTGTTGCACTGCAGGTGTTTCGGAAGCGTTTGTTGAATAAATGAGTTTGGATGATTTGATGGTTCACCTCCTTGTGTCTGTGTGATCCATGCTGTGTACATCCTCTCCTTCGTTTGCACACCTGCCCTCCAGCCCGTGCATGCACGTGCACACACACACACACACACACACACACACACACACACACACACACACACACACACACACAGAGCCAGCTGCCAGGTATGACACCAGGCACCTGGGAGAGCTGAGTAAGCGTCTGTGGTCCACATGATGGAGTGGCTGGCAGGTGAGTGATTGGCAGAAAGCTGCCTCCATCCGTCTTGCTGTCGGGGCGCTCACCGATGTGGCAGTGGAGGGGGCGGGGTGTGTGACTGGCTCCTGGAATCTGGCTTGTACCCAGCTCCTCTGACTCGCTGTGTGGGTGATCCACGGCGTGTTTCATCCAAGGTCTCTCTCCCCTTGCCACCCAGGATGCTTCCGGGTCGTCTCCAGCAAGAAACCAGGCACCTCGCGGTCATTTAAGCGCTTGTTCTTGATGCTCAGGCTGTCTTGGCGGCCTTGGGAACACACTGAGGGAAGAGGGAGGGAAGTTGCAGAGGGAACGTGGGATGGAGCGGGTGGTCTTTCTGTTTCTAGATGCTTCTCCCATCCCTCTCCTTGGAGGGTGAGTCTGTGCTGCAGGTTCCTTCTATGAACACTAGATGTCAGTGTTTCTTAAAGGATGGAAACTGGGGTCTCGAGCTGGGGTGATGGAGCTGAGATTAAGGTGCCTGGATCGTGCCTGTTTTAGAGACAGGGACGAAGACTCCAGGGAACAGAGCCAAGGCTTAGGCAGGGATTCCACTGGGTGAGACGTAGTGAACTGGTCGAAAGACCCCCGGGGTCCTGAATCCCAGTTTCCTGGTGTCCCCAGGACAAGAGCTGCAGACAGGTGAGAGTGAAGGTGTGGGGTTGAGGAGGGCAGGTACGGGAGAATCAACCCCGGGAGGCGTGAGGGCGGCTGACCCTGAGCAGGGGGTGAGAGAGAGGACTTGGAGGGGCCGCAGCTGGGAAAGGCCCGCTTACCCTTCCTGGCCTTCCTCCTCTCATCCAGTTTCTCATCCTCGTTTCTGTTTTTGGTTTGCTGTCCGAGAAGGGACAGGCCAAGAGGCTCCACTTCTCAAAGGAGACCCTTCTGACGCTGAACTGAAGCGCAGGCTGCGTGTCAGCCCTCTTTGGAGTTCATCCTTCCACGCCCCCTGGCTCCTGTCCTGCAGCCCTGGTGTAGCGCTGGGAGCCCAGGACGCCCTCCATCCGTGTGCCCAGGGAGGGGGCGGGGTGGGGCAGGGAGAGGTTTGCAGAGATTGAGCCACAGAGGAGGGGGCTGGAGCCTAGTGCTCGGGGAGACCTGGGGATCCCAGAATATAAAACAGGGCTGGATTCTGATCCCCACTTAGGGTGGCGATAGGTAAACAAACTCTGCTCCCCAAGTGGAAGAAGGGGTTGGGGTTAGGGTGACTGGGGCATTTGGGGGCAGACCAAGATGGTGCTGCTGTGGATTAACCGGAAATAAGGAAGGTTATCTGCTGCCTCCAGTATGCTTCCTATGAACTCAAGTTTGATCATTAGAGACTGATTTATTTAGGTCAAGCCCTGACCCCCCTAGGAGCTTCCCATGGTTTCTTGCTTGTAATAGACCATTCAGTAAATATTTGTCAACTGAGCCTCCATTAAAATGGAAATATCCCCGAGGAGGGTTAAACCAGTTGCATCTGCTAACACTTCACTGTGAATCAGTTCATCAGCTAACTAGTGCCCTCAGGCTTCTCAGGGGCAGAGGCCCAGTGCAGATGTGTTCCGAGGGCCTGCCCTCTGGAGCTCAGTCCTGAGCCCGGCTGTGACTTGGCTAAGAGCAAGGGCCAGTGGCTCAAGGTCAGTGCAAGGACACTGGGGGTGCCTGTGGCCCACAGATGTGATCATGTCCCGCCTCTGACAGCTCTTTAATGCTCTCCGTGGTCCTCAGGAAAATGTCTCAACTCATCACCAGGGGTATAGAGACCATCCTGACTGGGCCCCCTCTCACCCTTCCAGCCCCTGGTCTTGACATTCTATTTTTTAAGAGCCTTTATTTATTTATTTAAAATTGACGTATAGTTGGTTTGCCATGTTGTGTTAATTTCAGGTGTACAGCGCAGTGATCACACACACACACGCACATCTATTCTTTTTCAGATTCTTTTCCACTATAGTTTATTACAAGATATTGAAGATAGTTCCCTGTGCTATATAGTGGGACCTTGTGGGTGATCTATTTTTATATATAGTTGTATGCATATGTTAGTCCCAAACTCCTAAGTTATCCCTTCTTACCCCCTTTTCCATAAGGAAAAGCCATAAGTTTGTCTTCTATATATGTGAGTCTGTTTCTGTTTTGTAAAGTTCGTATAATTTTTTTAGATTTCACATATAAATGATATTTGTCTTTCTGTGGCCTTGTCATTCTAGAAACTTCAGCCAAACTCTTCCATGAAGATAAAACGAGGCCTGTATTGCAGCCTCCCTTTGAACATGTCTTTTGTTCTCTACGCCTGATTCACTATCCCACACTCTATCTGGTTAATCCCAGTTCACTATTTAAATTCAGCTTGGATGTCACTTCCTCCAGGGAGTCCTCCATAACCCATCCGAGGTTGAGGTGGTTTTCCTTTCAGATGATCTTGCAGCTCTCCGTTGCTGCAGTCTCATAACAGTTATAGCACTGAATTTAACAGATTAATCAGAAGTAGTACCTGTTCAGAGTTTTAAAAAAATCTGGTTGTGGAGGAGGCTTATAATCAAAAGTTCCAGTTGTCTGCCCCTACCAGTCAAGGTCTGATCAGGAAAATTGAAACCTCCTTAGTTATTTTAACAGGCATAATTTAATACAGAGAATTAACTCAACATGAATTGTAAGACTGAAAAGATAAAAAGAAAACATGGATATAGTAGCTGCAGAAAGAAGCCGTCGGTCCTACAGCTGGCGGAACACAGGCAGGAGGCTGGGCTTATCTGACCCCAGAAGCCTGAAGAAGACGCTGCACGGAGCTGGGCTCAGACTTCTGCGGAGGGACACTGGCTGACTGATACTGATGTGTTTGAAGGGCCCTTTGATGAGGCTCATGGCATAAAAAACTGGATATTCGCTTGAACTGCTCCTGCTGGGGTGGAGATCTGTTGACAGAGGGATGCAGACACGAAGAGCAAGCAAATAGGCAGAGTGTGTCCCTTCTCCCTGCTCCCGCCCTCCAGCTGCTCTCTGGTTCTGTTACTGGCGGAAACTAACAGGGAGTCAGCTGGCAGAGCATGTGCAGAGTCCCAGCCTGAGTCCCATCTCAACACCAAGTCTAGAAGGATGAACTTGGAGTTGAGAGACAATAGCTTAATGACCTATGCAGTCCACCCCTTTGGGTACATAGCATCCACAGACATCCTTCCACACATGTGTGAACTCCATTGAATGATAACGACACGAGATACACGCCTTTTCTTTGCCAGATGCAGCTATCTTTTTACAGAGACCCTCAACTTGTTCTCAAAAACGTGCTCAGTTGCTCAGCTGTGTCCAGCTCTTTGCGACCCCATGGACTGTAGCCCACCAGGCTCCTCTGTCCTTGGGATTTTTCAGGCAAAAATGCTGGAGTGGCTTGCCATTTCCCACTCCAGGGGATCGTCCCGACCCAACGATCAAACTTGCATCTCCTGTGTCTCCAGCATTGGCAGGGAGATTCTTTACTACTAAACCACTGGGAAGCCTGTTCTCAAAAACAGGAGACACAAAATCTCAACAGCCGTTATATCCGTCTTTGGGTGATAGCAATGGTATCATTTCTGAGTGAGGCTGATTACCCTTCAAATATGGTCAAAATCCTATCTGAATATTCTATAACTTAAAGACCAAATGAGACACAAATGAGCCTATGAAACAGCAACAAAATCAGGGACATAGAGACTGGTAATTGCCAAGGGGGAGGGAGATGGGAGAAAGCTGGGCTGGGATCTTGGGATTTTCAGATACAAAAAATCAAATATAGCACGGATAAACATTAAGGTCCTGCAGAATAGCACAGGGAACTATATTGACTATACTGTGATGAAGCATAATGGAAAATAATATGAAAAAGAATGAATATGTGTATATGACTAAGTTACTTCGCTGTATAGCAGTAATTAACACAACCTTGTAATTCAACTATACTTCAAGAAAAAATAATTTTAAAAAGACCAAACAAAAAGTGAATCACCATCTTTCTTAGAAAATCAAAAAGAGGAAGGAGAGAGGAAAGAAATTAGTTAATATTCACAAATGCATAACAGGTAGACAGGTAACCATCACGGAAGAGGAGAGTCATGGTTTCTACAGTTCCTGTTTCTGGGAGGCCATAGTTGGTATTTGTAGCCTCTGTTTCCCACCGCCCGTTCCGTATTCATGGTACTTCTCTTAGACATGGAAGTACTAGGTAGATTCTTTACCAGCTGAGCCACCAGGGAAGCCCAAGACTACTGGAGTGGGTAGCCTATCCAGGAGTAACCCGGAGAATTTCCTGGGTTCCCGGTCCTCCTCATGGAGCAGAAACCTCTGTCCTCCTTGGAGATTAGAAGAGTGACTCTCTGGGGACGTCCCTGAAGGTCCAACAGTTAAGACTCTGTGCTTCCACTGCAGGGGCCACAGGTTCAATCCCTGGTTGGAAAAGAAAAAGAGAGAGAGAAACTTCTTGTTTTGTTTATTCAAAAGAGAATGATCGGGGGTCAGTCTCAACTTCTAATTCGCAGGAATCTTTATTCTGTTCTCGTGGGAGCGTGTCTTTCTTGGATCCAAGGGCCTTGAAATCTGAAGAGTCTGAAGCTGAGGGGACAGGAAGTAAAAGTTCCCCGAGAGTCGCGAGCTCCAATAGTGAGGGGAGGGACTTCCCCTGTGGTCCAGAGGTTGAGCCTCTGCATTCCCAGTGCTTGGGGCCTGGCTTTCATCCCCGGTCAGGGGACTTTCCCAGTGGCTCAGCTGGTAAAGGATCTGCCTGCAATGCAGGAGACCCAGGTTTGATTCCTGGGTTGGGAAGATCCCTGGAGAAGGGATAGGCTACCCACTCCAGTATTCCTGGGCTTCCCTGGTGGCTCAGCTGGTAAAGAATCTGCCTGCAATGTGGAAGACCTGGGTTTGATCCCTGGGTCGGGAAGATTCCCTGGAGAAGGGAGCAGCTATCCACTCCAGTATTCTGGCCTGGAAAATTCCAGGGACTGAATAGTCTGCGGGGTCGCAAAGAGTCAGACACGACTGAGGGACTTTCACTCTCGCTTCAGGGAACTAGATTTTGCATGCCCAGCGGGACGTGATCCTTGATCGTGGGGCACACGGGGTCTTTAGCTGGGTTGTGTGAACTCTCAGTTGCCGTGTGTGAGGTCTAGTTCCCTGACCGGGGGTTGAACCTGGAACCCCTGCAGTAAGAGTTTGGAGTCTCAGCCGCTGGACCACCAGGGGCCTCCCTTTCAGAGTTGCTGTCACTCGGGGCCGCCGTGTTCACTTCTGGTTGGTGCCAGTGTATCACACAGAGCCACTCTCCAGGCAGATCCGATTTCTTTTCTTTTCAGTCAACTGGTCATAAACGACTTCCTAGGAATCCACACGTGTAGTTTTATCTTTCAAAGGCAACCACTATGCTTTTTGCTGTCTTCATCAATCTCTAATACGGTAATATTTCTATTTTTTTGTTTTTGTTAATTTCAAACCTGTACTGATTCCCTACTGTGAAAGATGTAGTAGTTTCTCCTCCCACCCACTTCCTCTTATTTTTGGTAATTATATTTATTTCTCATACTAGTTACCTTCACAATTTTAAATTATACACTTAAAATACCCAGTTCTTATTCCCTTAATGTGAGACGGTAATTCTTGAGTGCTTACTCTGTAAGATGAGAATTTTATTTATTTTACTTTTTGCTTTTTGGTGTCACGTGCAGCATGTGGGATCTTAGTTCCTAGACCAGGGATCGAACCTGCGTCCCCTGCACTGGAAGCTCGGAGTCTTGACCGCTGGAGTACCAGGGAAGCCCCAAGGTGAGGATATTATTCTGTTTCCTGTCCTTCTGTCTCCTTTCCTCCCCACTCCTTTTAACATCCCAGCTTCTGCCAGCTTTATCTTTACTTTTATGTTGTCAGAATTGATGACATTTACATTCTGTTCTTTAACCACATCTGTCATCCTGGTTTTATCTATAGATTCGTCTTCAAAGTTGGAATCCAATCAACAGCCTTTATGTGTTGGTGATGATGTAAATATTGTTTTCGCTAGTGAACTAGGAAATACAGGGGGTTATGTTTTCTTTTCTCTCCCTCTTATATTACAACCCATGGACACAAACTTAAAGGAAACGCACATTGAAATCAAATGGACTGGGACTTCCCTGGCGGTCCAGTGGCTGAGACTCCAAGCTCTCAGTGCAAGGGGCCTGGTTTTGAACCCTGGTCAGGGAACCAGAGCCATGACTAAGAAGACCGTGTGCCGCAACGAGGATCCCGAGAGCCACAGCTAAGACCCAGCACAGCCAAGGTAAATAAATAACAGATAAAGTAAATGGAAGAAATCAAATAGGGTATCTTTTTGTATTCTCCATCAATTCTTCGAAATCATGCTTAGATTGAGGTCATGATTGTTAGGTATTAACATAATTTATTTTTGGAGTCTTTAAGTGTACATTTTAAGTTCTTTTGGGGAGAAAATTACCTTCCTCATCATTTCACAAATATCTTTCAGTTTCTTATTAAGTCTCTCAATTGCTTAGACAACATTGAGCTCTTCTTAAAGATTTTGTGGGTGACGTCCACCGCCAGAATTCGAGGATTTCCTTTACTAGCAGTTTTGCTTTTTCTCTCTTCCTTGGTATCCTGTTAACTGTGTTAGAGGACTTCCTCTAGTCATTTCTTTAGAAAAAAAGGTAAAGTTTCTGAATTTTCGGATGCCCCAGGTGCTACTTTTCCTCCGTAGGTGGTTTGGCTGGGCGTAGAGTTGGTTAAATTTTGGTGAGTATTCGACTATAAACAAGCAAACAAATTTAAGAAGTACTGATTATAATAAGTTCTTTGCAAAAAATAAGTAAGTGGTGGGTACGGAGCAGCTGCTTCTTTAAATAGAGCAGTGGGTGGATTGTCCTAGAGAAGGTGACTTTTCAGCTCCGAGTTGGAAGACAGGGGGAGCCAGACTCTTGAGTCAAGTTTGGAGGGTGCGGTGCAGGGCGGGGTGGGAGGGGGGTGGTCCAGGCACAGGAAACAGTTGGTGCAAAGGCCCCCAGTCTGTTCTTTCTGGAAACTACCAAACCTCCCTCCTTGTGTTCTAGGAGACTCGATTTCCCTCTGGGTTTTCAACTAGTTTGTGCGTGTTTCTGTTACTTGCGGCCAAGACTCCTCGGTCATGTGAGTTGTGTCTTATTGCCCCATTTTTCTAAATGAGGGGTCTGAGTTTTAGAGGCGCTGAGTAACTTGCCTGTGGTCACTTGGAGGGGAGGTTAGAGAGAAGCCAGGTGTGTTGGCTGCAAAGCTCAGTCTCTCCCTGTTGCTTCTCCCCGAATCCTTGTCCCCACACCCAGAGACAGGGATTTCTTCTTTGTCGGACTCTTGCAATTTGGATTCATGGTGCAATCATGGCCAACATGCATCTCAGAACTCTCGCTACAGCCCCAGTAAATGTTGCCCCATCACCCCGCCAGTGCACTTGAGTTTCTCAGACATTTGCCCTGAAGGAGCTCAGAAATTCCAGTGGCTATCGCTCCACTGCCTCGCATTTTTGCTCCTTTTTCAATTTCTCGTTAACTAAGAGGGAAGCTGGGGAGGCAGACTGAGGGTGTGAGAGGTTCGTGGGGGCAAAGAGAAAAGAAGGCAGGAGGCGAGGAGCCAAGTTAAGAAAGAAAGAAGGAAGAGGACTTTCCTTGTGACACAGTGGCTAGGGGTCTGCCTGCCAATGGAGGGGACACGGGTTCGATCCCTGGTCTGGGAAGATTCCGCTTGCCATGTGCTCCACAGCTACTGAGCCTGAGCCCTGGAGCCCGGAGCCACCGCAAGAGAAGCCATCTCGATGAGACACCCATGCGCTGCAACAAAGACCCAGTGCAGCCAAAAATAAATCAATGTGTTTACTAAAAAATGAAACGACACAAAGAAACACAGTGGTTTCTGACTCAGAAAACAGGAAAAAATGAGGCCTTTAAAAAGGAAGGAGGAAAGAAGACAGGAAAGAAACGATGCAGAGACTCGACCGAACGAACGCAGGCCACGGTCTTCCCTTTGAGCTCAACCCAAAGGCCGATCCGGTCACGTGGATTCGCCCGACTCCTCGCTTGGACAGGGTCCTGCCTTCCTTGGGCTGAAGCCCGAGCTCTCGGGCCTTGCCCAGAAGGTCCTGCCGGTCCCGGCACTTCTCCGCCTTCTTTAAGACTCCAGTGCTCAGTCCTTCTGGGAGTCTTCAGAGGCACCAAGGCCCGCCCAGCCCTTGGGTCTCTGTTCCTGCTGCCTGGATGTTCTTTCCTCTTCTATCACCCTCCTCACAGCGGTCCCAAGACCAGGGCTTGCAAGCAGATTATTAACTTGGGGAAGTTACCCTTGGGAGCAGGAACAACAGCGGAGTTAGACAGGGAAGTAGGGGAACCGGCAGGAGCACGCGGTCACACCGCAGGGCGCTGGCACGCCGTGTCACGGGCAGCAGGGCGTGTGTCTCAGGCCTGTCCACCCACTGGACACCAGGCAAGTCCCTGTGCCATCCTTCTCTTCATTAAACCCTCCTCACGCTGTTCCTCAGCCACCACGGCCTCTCTCCTGCCTGGATATGAGGATCCGCAGATCAGAGGCAGGAGACCGCAGATCAGCTATCCGCTTTTCTAAAGGCTCTGGAAATCCTGTAGTGTTCTTACCTCTGTGTGTGTGTGTGTGTGTGTGTGTGTGTGTGTGTGTGTGTGTGTCTGGGAAGCCCTCTCCCTGCACAGCCCACATTAGTGTGGACAGCCCCTGTTAACATATTCTATAATCTGGCACTGGTGCTGGGGTCCCTCACCCAGGTTTGTGAGCAGGTGGGGGCTGTTTTAGGGAAAACTCAACCCTCATCCCCTTAAAGTGGGCTGAGTGTCTGAGGACATAGCTGCCTGATGTGGATGGAGGGGCCCCCAGAACCTGGCTCCCGGCACTGTGATCCCTGGAAAGATTCCACACGCAGAGATGGCAGACACCCCTCATGGTTTTCCGGGACCTCGTGGTCCAGATAGAGATGTGACCTCCGTCTGTGGACAAAAAGCTGGGGCCAGAATCAATTTGTCAACAAACACAAGCCTGGAGGGTAGATGGGGACTGAGGGGTTCAGGGTAAGAGGGGAAACCGTTTGAGTGGGTGGTGTAAACCTGGAAGAGAGCTTCCCTGGTGGCTCAGTGACGAAGAATCCACCTGCCAAGCAGGAGACGTGGGTTCGATCCCCAGGTCAGGAAGACCTCCTGCAGGAAGGCGTGGCAACCCACTCCAGTATTCTGGAAATCCCATGGACAGAGGAGCCTGGCAGGCTACAGTCCGTGGGGTTGCAGGGTCGGGCACGACTGAGCATGCCCGCACGTGAACCTAGAAAGCCCTTCTGATTTGGAGGAGCCTGGTTTTCTCTTGCTTACGTGGGCTGAGTGCCACGGGTGTGATTTCCTGTCACAGGGGGGAGGAATCCACTTCGCTGTGCTGAGGAAACATCAAGGTCAGTTATGTTATTATTTTTTAAGATTTTTTTTTAATGTGGACCATTTTTAAAGTCTTTATTGAATTTGTTACAATATTGCTTCTGTTTTGTGTTTTGCGTTTGTGGCCCTGAGGGGATCTTAGCTCCCCTACCAGGGATCAAACCTGCACCCCCGCTGTTGGAAAGCAAAGTCTTCACCCCTGGACGGCCAGGAATGTCCTAAGGGCGATTATAGACGTTAGCCACGAGGTGTAATAAAGGTGGAACTGGACCACGTTCAGAGGGAAGTAAGCATGATGAAGGGAATGAAAATCTAGTCTTTCGAGGAATCAGGGTTATGTGAAGGAAGAACCCAAAGGGGCTAGCCAGCTGTAGACACTTGGAAGGTTATCTGTCACGTGGAGGAAAGGAGATACATTTCCTGTGTCTCTAACTGGAAACCTTGGCCCAGCATAGATAGGCATATTTCAGCTCAAAAGAGTCAAGAGTAAGCTTCTTGTGTACAGTGGACTGGATTATTGCTCTCACTTGAAAAAAATTTTTTTTAATTTATTGGCTGCATTAGACCTGAGTTGCAACATGCGGGATGCTTGCTGCATCGTGCGGCGCCTTTGGCTGCCGCGCCCAGGCTCTCCCGTTGTGGCACGCCGGCTTAGTGGCTCTACAGCCGCTGGCATCTTAGTTCCCTGACCAGGGAATGAACCAGCGTCCTCTGCATTGCAAGGCAGATTCTTTCCACTGGACCACCCAGAAAGACCACGGGGCCTGGTAGTCTTAGCACTGGACCCCTGCACCTCCCAGCTTTCAGCACTTCATGCCCTCCTTTTGTTGAGTGATCTCACAGAGTACATTTTCCCACCCCATCGCTGCTGCTCTTGCAGCGTCTGACTTGCTTTGGCCAATGGAACTTTGGCCTCCTGTATGCTTGTTTGGTTTGGTGGGCCCTCCCGAGCTCCCTTGATCTACTCTTAGAAGAATGCTCAGGGTTGATTCTGGCCCGAGGAGAATGTATAGACATAATCATAATATAGACATCATATATACATATACATGTATAACATGCATATGAATGTATATGCATAATCAATGTATAGACATATGTATAGACATAATTCAGAAAGCAAAAATCATGGCATCTGGTCCCATCACTTCATGCGAAAGAGATGGGGAAACAGTGGAAACAGTGTCAGACTTTATTTTTTTGGGCTCCAAAATCACTGCAGATGGTGACTGCAGCCATGAAATTAAAAGACGCTTACTCCTTGGAAGAAAAGTTATGGCCAACCTAGATAGCATATTCAAAAGCAAAGACATTACTTTGCCGACTAAGGTCCGTCTAGTCAAGGCTATGGTTTTTCTTGTGGTCATGTATGGATGTGAGAGTTGGACTGTGAAGAAGGCTGAGCGCTGAAGAATTGATGCTTTTGAACTGTGATGTTGGAGAAGACTCTTGAGAGTCCCTTGGACTGCAAGGAGATCCAACCAGTCCATTCTGAAGGAGATCAGCCCTGGGATTTCTTTGGAAGGAATGATGCTGAAGCTGAAACTTCAGTACTTTGTCCACCTCATGCGAAGAGTTGACTCACTGGAAAAGACTCTGATGCTGGGAGAGATTTGGGGCAGGAGGAGAAGGGGACGACCGAGGATGAGATGGCTGGATGGCCTCACGGACTCGATGGACATGAGTCTGAGTGAACTCCAGGAGTTGGTGATGGACAGAGAGGCCTGGCGTGCTGCGATTCATGGGGTCACAAAGAGTCGGACACGACTGAGTGACTGAACTGAACTGAAGGTGTCTTTGAGCTTTTAGATTCTGTAGTTTTATGTTCCAAAGGGAGTGGTGGTTAACTCTGCTTATTTGAGGCTGAAACCCTAGGGAATAGAATCAATACAAGAACAAACATTTAAACTTGCCACAGGCCAGAGCTGCACCTCCCACCTCAGCCAGACGTTTCATGTACCACTCAGGGTCCAGTCAGGAGCACAGTTCAGTTCAGTTGCTCAGTCGTGTCCAACTCTTTGTGACCCCATGGACTGCAGCACGCCAGGCTCCCCTGTCCATCATCAACTCCCAGAGCTTGCTCAGACTCATGTCCATCGAGTCGGTGATGCCATTCAACCATCTCATCCTGTCGTTCCCTTCTCCTCCTGCCCTCAGTCTTTCCCAACATTAGAGTCTTTTCCAATGAGTCAGTTCTTCACATCAGGTGGCCAAAATATTGGAGTTTCAGCTTCAGCTTCACTCCTTCCAGTGAATATTCAGGACTGATTTCCTTTAGGATGGACTAGATGGATCTCCTTGCAGTCCAAGGGACCCTCAAGAGTCTGCTCCAACACCACAGTTCAAAAGCATCAATTCTTTGGCGCTCAACTTTCTTTATAGTTCAACTCTCACATCCATACATGACTACTGGAAAAATCATAGCTTTGACTAAAGCACAGAAACCATTCTAAATCTTTAATACAAAGGTAATATTTGATAGGATTTTGGTTACACAGGCTGGGGAGGAACTGAGAGGTTGCCTAGGGGATGGTGAGGCAAGCCGGGGATCAGCTAAGCAGGAAGCTGTGATTGTTGGTGGGATGGACGGCCCAGGGAGAGAGGCAGGGCTAACCCAGGAGCAGGATGATGCAGTGAAAGCTGCAGCCATGGAGGGCTGCCCAGTGGGAACTGGAGCCTCAGAGAAGATGTAGCTGCCTCCTCAACTTCCTTGAGACTCTGCCCAAGGCCCAGAGAGGGAGAGGCCCATGCTAGCTCCTTGCTTCTTCCCGCCCTCCAGCCTCCTCCCAATGTGTCTCCCATTGGCTGAACCCAGCTGACCCAGGTTCTGGGGTCTTCCGGGGTTAGATGTCCTATGGTACAGAGAAGGTCAAGGGAAGGACGAGAGATGGTTCTGAGGCTGCAGACCAGCACTGCCTATTCATGTATGCCTTTGGCCAATATGCCTGTCTTGGTAAACTGCCTTCTCAGCTACCCAGCTACTCAGCCAGAAACCTGGGAGACATCTTTTCCACCCCCAAGTCTGCTTCATCAGTGATGCCCAGGAGCTCCGCCTCCAGATCATATTTGCACAAATACCCTTCTCGTCATTCGGCCTTTCCTTTGTCACCACAGGGTCACTGCAGCAGCGTGCAGCTGATCCCCCTGCCTCCATGCTTGTCCTTTTCCTGTCCGTTCCCCATGGGGCAGCCACAGTGTTATTTTGCAAATATAAATCAGATCGTGTCATTCCTTGGTAAAAACCCACCCAAGGTCTTCGAATCCAAGCTCCTTTGCCCGACAGGGTCTGTTCTCTGCTAGATTTTCAAGCCCATTTTTACCCTTTTCTTTTTTCCTCACTGAGTTCCAGGTACTTACTGGCCTTTCCACACTCCTGAGAGCCAGGCAGAATCTTTCTCACCCTAGGGCCTTTGCACCTGCTGTCCCTCAGTGTTTAGTCACAACCAGCTCCTTCGCATCCTTCCGGTCTCAGCCAACCTTTCGCCTCTTCCTCGCTACCTTCATGGACCATCCTGAAGTGTCCCCGCAGGGCTGCCCACTGCCTTGTCACTTCTCACTCTGCATCAGGCCTTCCTTCTTTCCTTCGATGTTGCTTTGTTTGTTGGCTGTCTCCCAGACTTGAATATGATCTTTATGAAGACAGGGCCTTGGCTGGCTTGCCCACTGCCGGGTAGCCTGCTCCTCTCTCCATGACTAGCATATGTGGGACGCGCAATAAATGTTTAGCAAAAGGTTAATGGAAAAGACAGAGGGATGTCCACACACAGAGGACTGGATAAAGAAGGTATGGTGCATATATACAACGGAATATTACTCAGCCATTAGTAGAGAATGAAATAATGCCATGTGCAGCAACATGAGCACAACTAGAGGTTATCATACGGGTGAAGTAAGTCAGAGAAGGAGAATGTAAAAAGGTATGGCACCCTTTATATGCAGACTCTAAAAAGAAAGGACCTCCCTGGCGGCCCAATGGCCAGATTATGTGTTCCCAGAGCAAGGGGCCTGGGTTTGATCCCTGGTCAGGGAACTAGATCTTACATGCCATAACTAAATTCTGATTCTGCCAAATAAATAAATAAAAATAAACTGAAAAAAAGAAATGATAAAATGAACTTATTTATAAAACAGAAACAGGCTTACAGATTGAGAGAAAGAATTTATGGTTGCCAGTGGGGAAGAATGGGG
This sequence comes from Nanger dama, assembly GCA_917880005.1. NCBI lineage: Eukaryota > Metazoa > Chordata > Mammalia > Artiodactyla > Bovidae > Nanger > Nanger dama. The sequence goes on along the minus strand of CAKJTW010000296.1, from coordinate 92,987 downwards.
TGGAAAGGATAGCTAGGGAGTTTGGGATGGACATGCTCACACTGCTATATTTAAAACCGACAACCAACAAGGACCCGCTGCACATCCCTGGGATCTCTGCTCCATGTTCTGTGGCAGCCTGGATGGGAGGGGAGTCTGGGCGAGAATGGATACATGTGTGCACATGGCTGAGTCCCAACATTGTTAATCAGATGTGCTCCAATATAAAATAAAAAGTTAAAAAATAGAGTGCTTAGAAGGGTGCCTGAAAAAGGAAAAAAGACCGAGGGGCTGAGAAGTTGGCCCTCTGGAGGGAAAAAAAAGAATCGATATGTCTGTGGACTGCCAAGGGTCGGTGGCCTGCTCTTTGTGCAGAACGACTGGGAGGAGGCTGCCATGCGTGTCTGCGAACCCTGCTCCCACCGTCACATGGCCCAGTAAGGCTTGAGGCAGGGGAGTGGAAAGGCGCCAAATAAAGCCCAGATCTCATTGTCTCCAGTCTTCTGATTACCAGGTATTTAGACTGCAGTTACACAGTCAGCGGTGATGAGCTGTAATTGCAGACGTTCTCCATGGTTATTTTTGCCCCTGGAAAATAAAGTGATACCTGTAATTTTCCCCAAGTTGCGCTCCAGCCTCCTCTCCTGAGGCCCAGGGCTCAGCAGCCTTCATTACCCCTAACCGCGAGGTTCCCTTTCCGCTCCTTGGTGAGTAGGTGGGTGGGCTGGAGTTCAAAGCTCTGTGCCCTGGTTTAGAATTTGCCATTGACTTGCTGGCAGATTCTGACCCTCAGGGTGCACATCTGGAAAATGGAGGCTGTGCTGGGGGCTTGGGGAGGTCAGGGGGCAGGGATGGAATCCCAGTGGAGCACAAGGTCCTCAGAAGAGGAGCTTTTAGGAATCGACAGCTGAGCAAACAAAATGGACAATCCAGAAGGCTCGGGAATCAGCATTAGCCAGACGGAGCTACTGACTCTGCTGTGCTAAGTCGCTTTAGTCGCGTCTGACTCTGTGGGACGCTGTGGACTGTAGCCCTTCAGGCTCCTCTGTCCATGGGATTCTCCAGGCGAGAATACTGGAGTGGGCTGCCCTGCCCTCCTCCAGGATCTTCCCGACCCAGGGATCAAACTCGAGTCTTCTGTGTCTCCTGCACTGGCAGGCGGGTTCTTCACCACTAGCGCCATCTCATTCTGTGATGACCTCTGATCCTTGGGGCAGGGCTTCCCCATCAACCCAGCCCACAGCTGTGTTAGGTCTTTGCTGTGGTGCACAGGCTTTCTTTGGTTGTGGCACACGGGCTTAGCTGCCCTGCGGCATGTGGGATCTTAGTTCCCCAACCAGGGATCGAACCCTTGTCCCCTGCATTAGGAGGCAGATTCTCAACCCCTGGGCCACCAGGGAAGTCCCCACAGCCACAATGTTGCCCTCGCCCTTGTCCCTCCCCTGAGCTCCCCGTTTGCTAAAGCGCTTGCTCTGGCTCTCCGAATCCCCTGGTTCCAGCGCCCAGTGGATGATGGGGTGGGAGGAGGGCTTCCTGTCTCACTGTGCTTTCTGCAGGAACACTGCTGCTCTGGCCTGTCATGACGCCGCCCCTGGACTCCCTCCCTGAGCTTCCCTGTGGGCTGAGCTGGGGCCGTGGGGCCATGCACAGTACTGCTTCAATAAGATGCACCCCCAGCGCTCCAGCTCCAAACAGCAGACTTGTAACAATTTCCTTTTATTTTTTTAAAAAGTGGAGTGTAATTGGTTTACAATGTTGTGTTAGTTTCTGCTGCACAACAACGTGAATCAGCCGTGTGTACACACACAGCCCCTCCCTCCTGAGCCTCGCTCCTCTCCCCACCACCCCACTCCTCCAGGTCTCACAGAGCACCGAGCTGAGCTTCCCGCTAGCTGTCTAGCACAAACAGTGGACTTTTTCAAAGCACTTCTGGAGCCCAGCCTAATTCCAGGCTGAGGGCAGACAGGCTGTACGGGGTTTTAGAGTCAGGAAGACAGGCAGAGGCAAGGGGGGACTTCGGCACTGCCTGTCTCCTCCCCGCCACCCCTGTGGCTGAGCTCTCTGCTCCAGCCCGCTCTGAAGCTGACCATGGTCTCCCAATGGCTCTCCTGCTCTGTCCCTATGCAGGCCCACTGGCCGCTGGACTGGTAACCCAGGGAAACGATATAAAAAGCCTCAGACTCGTACCACCCTCTCCTTCTTTCTTTACTTGGGCTTGGATGCAGAAGACAAACTCCCCACCTGGGCATAAGTGATGAGTCATTCCTCAAAGGTCGGCAGGAAGATTTATCTACTGGGCAGCCAGTCTAGTCCCTGGTCCACATCGGCTCTCCCACCTTTGATCCGGGCCGGCCTGAGACAGTTCCCTGCAGGCTTCCACCGTGTCTCACGCAGTGGTGCCTCAAGCGAGGGCATGAAGCCTCCTGGCTTCTCCACAGCTGCTCCTCTCTGCAGCGGCGATCACCACTGGAGCTCTGCAGGCTCCGGGTTCCGGCTGCCAACTGCAGGGGGCATGCTGGGGTGGTGGTCAGCCTCGGGCTCCCCATGTGCCAGGGTTCCATCCTAGGAAGCAGTTCTCCACAATTCTCAGAAGGTTCTGGAGGAAAGGGGCCCCCAGGTTTGCTGCTTTCTCCGCCCAGCCAGCCAGCGCCTGCTCAGCTGTGTCCAGCTCTTTCGACCCCATGGGCTGCAGCCCCTGCCCCCTAGCCCCACCCAGCCCCTCTGCCCATGGACTTTTCCAGGCATGAATACTGGTGTGGGTTGCCATTTCCTCTTCCAGGAGACCTTCCCGACTTAGGGATCGAACACAGAAGCCAAATAAAAATACGGAGACAGAGTGTGGAAGAAATGGAAAGGTGGTTTTAATTCGCAGCCAGTGGAGAGCGGAACACGGTAGGCTCACGACTCAAGAACTGAGCCCCCGCCCCACGAGGAGTCTAGGGCTTACATGAGATGAGGGCTCACAGTCAGGAGTCCTCATGAGGAGCAAAGGTGTTAGGCTCTTGGCGTCTTCCCCTTGCGTTGTTTCAAAGACCAGCGTCAGCAACCCAATAATTGAGTCGGGCAGTTCCGCAGCTCTGCGGCCTGCTTTCTGATCTGTAACTACAAGGCAAAGGGTGTTGTAAGGGTAAACACCAGAGAGGGGCCGTGTTTAGCATAGAGTCAAAGGAAAAGAGGTGCCAAGCGCAGCTCTTGCAGCGTTAGGGGGCAGAGAAGCAAACTGAGCTACAGACCTGCAGAGTCTGGGGCAGTTAAAGTTTAAAAACACCAGGAATGTTCAGTGTCTAGGGCAGTTAAAGGTTAAAAAAAAAACACAACAACAACCACCAAGAATGTTCAGAGTCTGGGGCAGTTAAAGTTAAAAAACAAAACAAAACAAAAACCAGGAATATTCAGAGTCTGGGGCAGTTAAAGTTAAAAAAAAAACCCAAGAATGTCCAGAGTCTGGGGCAGTTAGGTTTTAAAAACAGGAAGTTCAGAGTCTGGGGCAGTTAGTTAAAAGAAAAACAGGAATGTTCAGAGTCTGGGGCAGTAAAGTTAAAAAAAAAAACAGAATATTCAGAGTCTGGGGCAGTAAAGTTAAAAAAACCCCCCCGAATGTCCAGAGTCTGGGGCAGTTAAAGGAAAAAACCCAGGAATATTCAGAGTCTGGGGCAGTTAAAGTTAAAAAAAAAAAAACAGGAATGTTCAGAGTCTGGGGCAGTTAAAGTTAAAAAAAACAACTAGGAATGTTCAGGCCTGCCCACTGTTCTCTTTATCTTCTTTGTTCTCTGGAAAGGGAAAGAAAAAACCTCATTCCTCTTTTTTTCCTTTTCATTTTCATGGCAACAGGTTCACAGTGGCCTTCTCGAGAGCCAGCTGCTGTTCCCTGGCCCTCCTTCCCCTTGTTTCATTCCTGCTCCCTCAGGGTCACCCATCAAATAAAACCCCCACATACATGTCTTCCTCTCTGGCTCTGCTTTGGGAAGACTCCAGGCTAAGACGTCCATATTTCAGAGGAGTCCTCAAAAGGAACATGAAAATAAGGTTTTGAGGTCCCAGGTCACGTCTCAGTCCTGGCTGGGAATACTCCCAGGGGGCAACAGGGCAAGTGGGAGATGAAAGGCCTGCAGGGCGACCTAACCTGCCCTTTCTACGTGGTTTGGGAGGAGGCAGATAGGATGTGGTGGTGATGTGGGCCCCTGGACCTGGGCTCAGCGGTGACAGAGGGTGACCTGTGCCCTGGTAACCTAAGGCTGAACAAGGCAAGACTTTGGAGGAGGGCGGGGCTCTGGCTTGGACAAGCGTGGGGATGCATGAAGTCCTGTCCACGTGACTTCGTTGTTGGAGCTCTGTATCATTTTCTCTGGCTCCAGTGAGAACCCCATTACAGCCCGGGAGCCCAGATAGGAGTCAGTTCCCACAGCACAGGGCGGGAGGTGTGCGAGCAGGATGGGGGTTGGGGTGGGAGTGTGCAGTGCTGAGAACAATGGCTTCATTAGGAGGCCCTAATGAGAAGGAGATCTTCCAAGGCTAATGTTAATTAAGAAGGGAAGATATCAGGGATGATGAGAAAACCGCAGGCGGAGGACCTGGGCCTCAGTCAGCGGGAACGATGGAGCCGAGGCTGGCTTGTCTGCAGGGTCACCCAAGAGCCACAGAGATCCCGAGAGGGCCTGAGTTAGGGGGGGCACAGTCACCCTCAGGGGGTGGGAAAAAGCCTAGCTCTTTCCTTTGAGGCCAAAATTTGTGCCTTCATTCAAGAAGCATGTATTGAGCATCTGCTATCTGAAATCACTCGCTGGGGATACATCAATGAACAGAGCAGACAGCCGTCAGTGCCCTGGTGGGGTTTCAGTCCAGTGGGGACCTGAACTTAGTGAGGATCCGAATAACCTAGTGAGTCATGTGGCATGTCAGAAGGTCGTAAGTGCTATTAAGAAAGAGTGGGAACTTAAGAGGGACAGGATGGTTGGGTGGGATGAGGGGTAAGCAGCTTGCAGATTAAATAAGGTCATCAGGGGAGGACCTACTGGAAGATGAGAAGTGAGCAAAGATTTGGTAGAGATGAGTCATAACTTGCTGTGAAGTTCTGGGGCGGGCCTGTCCTTTTTCTGTTTTTCTCCTGGCAAATGACACCTTACCCAGGCCCCGGGAAGGGCACTCGGGTCCCGATTCTTTTCCTGCGTCGAGATGACTGGTCTCCAGGATGTCACGGCATCCCCCTTGGATCGAGACCTCCAAGCAGACACGGTCGTTTAAGGGGTCCCAGGCTGGGCTCTTGGGGACTCTCAGAAGACACCTCTTTCCCTCAGCACACCTGGCTTTGCCTTCATCCCCAGGCGTGGTGCCCCTTCCTCCTGTCTCCCTGCGTGAGGACATTTTCATAATGGGGTGATTCAAGCAAACACATTAGAAAAAGCCGCAGTGCACTAGAGAAGCTGCCGGAATCCTTTCATGCAATATCTCTGTTCACTGCATTAATGATCCTCTCCAGATTACCATTTCCTAACAAACCATTAACACAGAAAGGAGGTGGGGAGGTGAAGAAGGAAGGAGGAGGAGCGGGGCTGCGGATGGGGGCAGCCACTGCGGAGCTCACGCTAGCTGCAGACAGGGCCCTGCATCCTCCCCCGCTTCCCCAAGGTGGCGTGGAGGCAGGGGGTGGGGGGCGGGCCTCTCTGGAAAAGGCGAGGAGGGGGTTCACCGGCCCTTCCATCATGGGGAGAACATGTAGGCTCTGAACCTGGCCAACAGCTGGGAGGCTTTCTTCCTCTCGCTAGGGTGACTTGGGTCCTGGGGTCAGTCTCCTAGAGGGAATAAACTCAGACTGAGAATCAGCTCAGTGCTTCCCCAAGCGTGGAGTCAGGCTTTACAATTTGCTCACTATCATGTGGGTTGAGAGGAGTGGGGCTGGGACTTGAACCCAAGTCTCTCTAAATACGAGTTCCCCAGGTGGCCCAGGGGGAAAGAATCCATCTGTAACACAGGCGCTGAGGGTTGAATGCCTGGGTTGAGCAGATCCCCTGGAGAAGGAAATGGCAACACACTCTAGTTTTCTTGCCTGGAAAATTGCACGGACAGAGAAGCCTGGCGGGTTACATACAGTTCATGTGTTCACAAAGGGTCGGACATGACATAGCGACTAAAAAGCAACAGGCAACAGTTCTCTAAATGTGCAAAGCTCCCCAGTCCATCAGAGCCTCCTGCCACTGCTGACCGTCGCTTTTGTTGCATCCCAGCCTTCTGAAAGATTGCTGGTGGCTTCCCCCTGGTACCCGTGCCAGAGAAGGGTCAGATCAGTGGCGTGAGAGCCACCCATCACAAGGCGACAGCTTCCTGCTTGCGGCTCTACACCCCCATCTCCTTGTGCCAAGAATCCCCCTCCCTCCCTCAGGACTCCCTGGCAGCATGTGGCCCCGTGGAGGGCTCTGTACAGACAGGGTCCTCAGCCCAACAGGCGCTGACTTTTGGAGCACTGCCCTCTACCCTCCTGCCTCATTTCCGCTTCGGGTCTCACTGAGGCCATTCTTACAAGCCAGAGAATGCAGTGGCCCTCTTCCCATAGGAAAGCACAAGATCTATGGGATTTAATAAGATCATCCAAGCTTTGGCGCGATGGCAGATTTCTGGTGACACCACGTTCTTTGGGGAGGTAAATTTCCTTTCTCTTTAATCCACTGTTTCTAAAGCAGGTGACCCACTCTGTGTTATTACAAGCAGGTTATTATTACCATAAATCCTTCTGCTTCTACTTCTTCCATTTACATTAAATATAGTCTCTGTTATGGCGCCTAAATTAGCTTTCATAGGAGGAAATTCCTGTGTAATTTAAAGAGAATAGAGGACCTGAGTCAGGCTGGGGGAGGGGAGGGCAAAAAGGGAATGAAGTGAAGGCTTCTCATCCCAAATAAGGAAAAGGCTCCCTCCTCCTTAACTCAAAGCCCCATGGAATGCGGGCATCACTTAGTCCTCTCATCCGTCCATTTGTGTATCTGGCACACATTGGCGGCACATCTGAAGTGCCAGGCCATGGGGATCAAAACAATGGCAATGCCGTATGATTTCAACTATGTGACATTCTGGAAAAGGCGAAACAATGGAGACAGGAAAAAGATCACTGATTGCCAGGGGTCTGGGAGAGAGAGAAGGATGAGTGGGTGAAGCACAGAGGGTTTTTAGGGCAGTGAAATTGTTCTGAGTTATGCAGTCGCAAGAGATGCATGTCATTATGCATTCGTTGCAAAGAGTGAACCCGAGTGTAAACTACGGGTGTCAGTCGATAATAACGCATTGATATTGGTTCATCACTTGAAACAAACGTACAACACTAATACAACATAGAAATAATAAGGGAGACTGTGGGGGTGGATAGAACGGGCATCTGGAAACGCTCTGTACTTCTCGATCAATTTTTCTGCAAACCTGAAACTGCGGTCCAGTGGTTAAGATCCTGCGCTTCCACTGCAGCGGGGCACAGATTCTATTCCTGGTCTGGAAACTAAGACCCCAGAAGTCAAGTAGCCCGCCAGGCTCCTGTGTCCAGGGGATTTCCCGGGCAGGGATACTGGAGCGGGTTGCCATTTCCTCCCGCAGGGCATCGTCTGGAGCCGGGGATCGCAGCTGCATCTCCTGTGTCCCCTGTGTCGGCAAGCAGATTCTTTACCACTGAGACCCGGGAAGCCTGACTATCCAAGAGGGTGACGTGATGGTTTGGCTTTCCAAACTTGACTTGACTGCAGGTCCCCTGGGCTCTATGAATCCTCTGACCTCTCCCTGACCTTCCCTGACCTTCCCCGACCTCCTTATTGCCTTTACTTTTTGCAGAGCATTTCCAGAACCAGATTGCAGGAAGCAGGTTCGGGGAGATGCTGCCTGGGGTGGTTGTAGGAGGAGGCGTACTTCATCTCTTCCGGCTTCAGTTTCCTCATCTGCATAAAGAGAGTTGGGTTTAATCACATCAGGACTCTATTTCTGCTCTAACCTTTTAAGCCTGAGACTGCGTGAGGAGTACCCCCTGACCCCCGACCTTGCCATCCCTCCCCCATCCCAGTCACTCCACAGCCAATGAGGGGCGATTGGGAGAAAACTCCAAGCCAGATTAATCAAAGTATAGGGAAGTTATAGATATGCTAATGATTTATGTTAATGACTGATGAGAGTGGGTAATTGGAGATGGCAGGAGGGTGCTGAGTAGGGAAGGAATTTCGGTTCTTAGAGAAAATACTGCATTCAAAGAGCTTAAGAATGATTAATGGAGCTTCTGGAATTACAAAGAGCAACTGGGAGAAACTGTTTGGGAACAGGACTTGCTCAGGGGGAGTAACCTTGAGGAGAGTGTGGGTCCGGGTCGGGGACATTTTGTGGACAGGACCCAAGGAAGGGGCAGGAGCTTGAGAGCTAGTGAGGGGAGATGCTGTAGGAACAGGAGTGGACTTTGACCCGAGGAAGGTGACCCCAGGGTGTTCTGGCTCCGTGCCTGGACAGGGCTGGAGCCAGAGGGGCTGGTGTGTGCCCAGCCGCTCAGTCGTGTCTGACACTTTGCAACTCCATGGACTCTTCCCTCCAGGCTCTTCCGTCCACGGAATTTTCCAGGCAAGAATACTGGAGTGCGTTGCCATTTCCTCCTCCAGGGGACCTTCCTGACCCAGGGATCAAATTCGAGGCTCTTGCATCTCCTGAGCTGGCAGGTGGATTCTTTACCACTGAGCCACCAAAGCTGGGGAGCTGGAGCTGATCCTATAAGCTGGACCTGTGTGCGCCTGCCCCCCTCCCTTGTGTATGATGGTTGCCCCATGCCTGCAGCCTGCTCTAGACCTCAAAGCCTGATTCAGCGGCTGGGGACCCAGCTGTCCTGGACGAGACCTAGAGAGAAGACGCATAACCAACAGAGAGCTGCTGCTGAAAGGGCACCGTTTTCAGACCCGACTCCCGTGGGCATCGTTCAGGGGAAGCAGCTCAGGTTGAAAAGAAAATGGTGGCGAAGCCCTCTGTTTCCTCCAAGGAGGGAAGGCCGGGGTGCCCCAAACATCCCCCTCTAGCAGGAGGGTCTCGGGGAGAGCTGCATCCAGACGCATATTTGGGACGGGCCTGCTTTCCTGTAGGAGACCGGAGCCCCGGTCACAGAGCCAAATGCTCAGATCACTGGCCTTGCCTCTTCCTGCCGAGACTGACACGGTTGAGATGCCGGGCACTGCCAGTCGGCATTTATAATCCTGTCAGCCGGCGGATGAAGGATGGGGGAGCCACGTCCACCCAGGGAGGTCCTGCCTTGAACAGATGCTGCCGATGGAGGCTGCCTTCCCCGCCTCTCCATCTCCTTCAGTGCTGGCCCTGGGGCACCCATCACCTTCTCTACCATCCTCTCTCTGGTCAGTGTCCTCGCCGGAGACAGCCTGGCTGGTGAACAGGTGAGCAGGCACCACCTCCAACCTCCTGGGTCCCGGAGTGATGGACGCTGGACTGTGTACCTCCTGTCCTCCCCCTCCATCACCCCCACCCCCACTTTCAGAGCACAGTGGAAAGTCGCGGGTTCCATGGGTCTCACGGAGCCTGGAGTTCTGACGCCAAGTGTGCATGGTGAAGGAAAGAGGTCGAGGCCGTAGGGGTGGCTGGGTTCTCGGGATTCCCACATCCATTCCAGGGAGCTCATTCTGCCCTGCTCTGGACCCAGAGAAGCCAGTCCCTTATCCTTTTTGCTGGTGGACAGAGCTTTCCTTTAGAGAAACTCACACCCCTTAGGCTGGTTTCTTCCAGTCCAAGAAGGCTTTAAGGTCGTCTTGCCCAGGGCTTCCCTGGTGGCTCAGTGGTGAAGAATCTGCCTGCTGATGCTGGAGACACAGGTTCGGTCCTTGGTCCAGGAAGATCCCACATGCTGTGGAGCAATTAAGTCCCCGGGCCGTGGCTGTTGAGCCTGTGCCCTAGAGCCCGGGAACTGTTGAGCCCATTTGCTGCAACTACTGAAGCCCCTGCACCCTGGAGACCTGTGCTCCACAGCAAGAGAAGCCACTGCAATGAGAAGCCCGAGCTCCACAGCAGACAGCAGTCTCCGCTCTCCGAAACTAGAGAAAGCCCGCGCAGCAACGAAGACCGAGCACAGCCCGAGATACATACATACGTGAATAAAAATTTGGAAAAAGGTCACCTTGTGCAGTTGTCTTGAGACTTCGAAAAATAATCTGTATGGACTTCCCTGGCGGCCCAGTGGTTAAGAGTCTGAGCTTCCGCTGCAGGGGGCGTGGGTTTGACCTCTGATTGGGGAACGAAGATCCCGCATGTCGTGGGGCATGCCCCCCACCCCCAAATAAATAATAAATAAAAATAAAAATAAAAAAATTCGCAGAGTCTTCCACTCAAATGTAAACCCAACCTAGTAGCTGAAATAGGTTACACTAGAGCCTCCTGCTTGCTCATCCTTCCCTCTACCTGCTCCTTCCCAGGCAGCCTGGAGGAGTCCTAATGAACTCCTGGGTGTCCTCAGAGGCCAGTTTAAAAACCAGTGATGCAGGAAGCAGGGAAAGGGGAGTTACTGTTTCTCAGGCATAGAGCTTCAGTTTTGCAAGTTAAGAGTTCTGGAGATGGATGACGACGTGGCTGTGCTGAACCGCATGCTGAAAGCGGTCAGGGTGGGGAATCTTATCCCGCCTGCATCTGGCCAAGTCCACACAGAAACGGAACACCGATTCAGGAAAGCGGGTGGGAAAACTCAGGCTGACACGGCCAGATTTATGAGCTGCTCAGGAGCCAGGCTGAGCTCCTCTCTTTGGACCGTGACCTTATTCTGGGGCTCCTTTCACTCCTCTGTGCTCAGTGCGGGGCTCCTTGGATGGGCTGAAGCCCCAGAAGCAGCTCGGGTAACACCAGGAGGTGGGGAGGAGAGCCAGGAGTGAGCAAGAGGGCATCGGGAACCCAGAGAAGGGAGGTGAGACCAAGGGGACGCCTGTCTTTGAAGTTCTTGTCTCAAGGGCCCAGGGAGCCTCACTCATTTTCGGTGGGTTGCTGCATTTTCACCAGATGAGTTTTTTAATTGCGTGATTTACTTATCTCGTCTCGGATCTGCTGATGTACTCTGCAGCCTTTTAATTGCTTGAAAAGTTGAGCAGTTTTTCATGTTTTAAGGAGTGCTGAATTGTATAATTAAAACACTAACAGTGTAAATCAACAGTGCAGAAGAAAGACAGCGGAGAATTAAGCAAGTGTGTTGGCATAATAATAAAATCAAACCGGCATGAAGAGGGCCCATTACCAGGAAAATGCTGAATGCTAAATGGCACCCAGGCCTGGGAGTGGGGCGGGGCTCACAGGATCCTGCCCCGCCCCTTTTCTTTCTGGGGAAACAGGGGAGTTGAATAAAAGAGATGGCTGGATTTGAAAGTCCCTGAGGCCTTGGACTGAAGGTGGGAGGTGGCTTTGTGTGTACCTCCCGTGGGGGCTGGGGGTTGGGGCTCTGGGATGGAGGAGGGAAAGAGTGAGTGGGGAAGAGGGGAGAGGGCTCGTGCATGTCTTCAGGATCTCCCCTTCTTGGGGGTTTGCAGTTCGCTTTTGGTGGGGACGGTGGGCAGGAGGAGCTAGAAACCTTTCTTCCGTCCCTTGCTCCCTTCACACCAAAGTTCACGCCCAGTGTGATTCTTTCAGACAACACAGAAACATTTAGCATGAAACAGGAAAACCCACTCTTGGCTTCTCCTCTTCTTCCTCTGCCTGCAGGCAGGTGAAGTTGGAAGTGGGAGCGAAGGGTGGAGATGAAGGCTCAGGCATCCATCCTGGCAGGACTTGTTCGGACCTGGCTTGGAAACTCTCCAGCTCGAAATCAGTCAGTGTTTCCCGAAGGGTGGAAGGTGGAATGCTGGCCCAGGGAGGTGCTCCGTGAAAACAATTTTTAAAAAGCTTTTTGGCCAGTAAACTTGGAAAACTCTGAGCTAAACAAAAGGTGCTGAGCTAAAGAGGGTGCTGAGCCCCTCTTAGACACTTATCATTTTGACTGCAGGACTTCCCCAAACCCTGAAAGTGCTGCTGCGCCTGTCTCTTTGCACCCCAGCAGGGCAAACTTTGAGGACCTGGAAGAGCATTCTTTCAAGTCTCTCGGCTTCAGGGCCCAAGGCAAGTGGGTTCCGGTATGACACTTTGAGAAACATTCAAAGTGTTAGTCGCTAAGTCGTGTCTGACTTATTTGCAATCTCATGGATTACAGCCCGCCAGGCTTTTCTGTTAATGAAATTCTCCAGGCAAGAATACTGGAGTGGGCAACCATTTCCTTCTCCAGGGGATCTTCTCGACCCAGAGACCGAACCCTGGTCTCCTGCATTGAAGGCAGATTCTTTACCGTCTGAGCCACCAGGGAAGCCCTTGAGAAAAGTTGGGTTTGGGTGAAAAGGGCACTTTACTTGGGTCCTGGAGCTGTGGTCACATCCCAGACCCGTCACTGACCAACCGGCTGTGTGGCCTAGGGTCCATCTGATCACCTCTCTGGGCCTCAGACTCCCCACTTGTCAAATGAGACAGATGATGCCAAGCTCTCAGGAGCTGGTAAGGAGAAGTCGGATAATGCTGTGGAAGCACATAGCCTGGGGCCAATGGTGGGTGATGATGCCCAGACCGGGGGTGAAGGGTGGGGGTGGGGGTGTATACACTCCCCATTCTTATACCACCAGATTCAAAGGCTGTTCATGAGCCAGGGTCCTGGGTGGAACCCCAGGGGCTAGGAGTGTGGAGGAGAAATGGAATCAGGCTCTAGAAAATTAAATAAAAGATGGGAAAACTAGGAAGACAGCTGGGCTGGGCTGGAATTGGCTGGAAATGAGATGAATGCAAGGTTGTGAGGATTCTGTGAAAATGCAGTCACTAGCAGGACAGGGATCAGGGTGAGTTGGGTAAAGCATCACAAAATTTAAAGGTGTGCCCCAGACTCTGTAATCAAGATAAACAATATTTCAATGCAATATTTTTTTTGAAAGAGCTAAGTGAATGAAAAAAATCATGATGAACAAAATACCAAAATTTAAATAAAGACAGAATCTGACCTTCATCTTACTGGCCTGCACCCTAATCCCAGCCCTGAGAGCTGAACTCTTTCTGTCCCCCGAGTGTCCTCCGAGGGGCTGGATCTGGGGACTGACTCTGGGCTGAGCAGGGTCAGGGCCCACCCCCACCCCCCGCCTTCAGGGACCCTCACACCTCAGCAAGTGCTTCACGGAGAGTCGTGGACTTGGGCCTTTCCTGCGGGGTCACTCCGGGTTCCCCCATGGCAGGCATGGGCTGGGAGGATGAGCTTCCTCACTGCCTCTGGCCTGACCTTCCACGAGATCACCAGGGAACGGGCGCCTTGTGCCAACTCCGGCTCTGCGCGGGCCCCAGGCTGGCCAGCTCATATCTTCCCTCCCTTCTTGGCGCCCGTTCTCTGCTCATCTCCAGGGAGCCCCTCATGGCTCCCCATCAACTGGACGTGACCTCACTCTCCTTTAGGCTCTGGGGACGCTGAGCCCCTCTTGGGCACTCATCAGGTACTCACCCGTCTCCCCGTCTCTAGCTTGACACCCCCAAAGGCAGACGCCACATCAGCATCGTCCACTTCCCCAGCTCCCTGTCCTGTGTGTCCTTGACACAAGTGGGCATTCAGACAGAACCAGCCAGGAGGACGGACCCTCCTCCATGCTGGACGTGCTCCTGCCCACATCACTGGGCAGCCTTCTGGAGGTGATGGGATGCCCAGGACTGGAGATATTCAGGTAAAGAATCCACCTGCAATGCAGGAGACCTGGGTTTGATCCTTGGCTTGGGAAGATCCCCTGGAGAAGGGAATGGCAACCCACTCCAGTATTCTGGCCTGGAGAATTCCATGGACTGTATAGTCCATGAGGTCACAAAAAGTTGGACACAACTGAGCGACTTTCACGTCCCTCGTGCTGGGAGGGCTCTGATAGACCTGGGAGCCACTGGCAGCTCTGCCATGGAGATGACAATGAGAGGTCTACTTTGTAGACATTGTCTATCTAGTCTCCACAACACCCTTGCACGTTGATGTCAATATTCCCATTTTACAGGTGAGTAAACTGAGGCTTGGGCTTTCCAGGTAGCTCAGTGGTAAAGAATCCATCTGGTAATGCAGGAGACACAGGAATCCTGGGTTCCCTGGAGGGGGAAATGGCAACACACTTCAGTATTCTTGCCTGGACGGTCCTATGAACAGAGGAGCCTGGTGGGCTACAGTCCACAGGGTCTCAAGAGTCAGACATGACTGAGTATGCATGCATGCATGCAACTGAGGCTTAGAGCAGTACATTCAGGAAGTTTGCAAAGGTAGTCAACAGCAGGGGCAGACTGGACTCCAGGTCGGCCTGATTCCAAGCTCACATGCTTACCCTCTGAGCTCTTGTTGCCTCAGGAGAAGTGGAGATGGGGACCACCTCACACTTGGGTGGGCACTTTTTCCAGGCTGGTAGACCTCGAGTGGGGCTTCCCTGATAGCCCAGCTGGTAAAGAATCCACCTGCAATGCAAGGGACCCTGGTTCAATTCCTGGGTCAGGAAGATCCACTGGAGAAGGGATAGGCTACCCACTCCAATATTCTTGGTCTTCCCTGGTGGCTCAGGCGGTAAAGAATCTGCCTGCAATGCGGGAAACCTGGGTTCAGTTCCTGGGTTGGCAAGATCCCCTGGAGGAGGGCATAGCAGCCCACTCCAGTATTCTTGCCTGGAGAATCCCATGGACAGAGAAGCCTGGCGGCTACAGTCCTTGGGCTGCAAAGAGTAGGACATGACTGAGCAACTAAGCACCACACACACACACACACACACCGCAGCGAGAGGTTTCCGAAGCTCTGACGGCTGCTCTTCCTGCCCGCGGAGGAGGAGGACAGGGGAGGACTTCACTGCAGGGTCCCTGTGCAAGCGCTGATACACCTCCCCTTCCTCTCGGGGACGCCCTTGTCTCCCCCTCCCCACCTCCAAGCACTGGGTGGCCTCTGAGAGTTGCTCTCATTAGTGAAACCACCTCAGGGCCCATCCCAGCCTCAGCCCACTTGTATTGATGAGTCTCAGAGGCTGCAGACTTGTTTGATATTTACAGCACTCCGTTCCTCACCTTTATGATGGATGGTTCGCATGTTGGGATCAATATGGCCCTCACAAGATTTACATACTCATATTATTAATAAACAATAAGTCATCCCGGTAACCCTGCCCTGCTGGGTCTTCAGGGTGTTCTGTGCAGACAGCTAACCTTGTCCTCTGTCTTGTGCAGCGGTCCTGATGGCGGCTATTGATCCGCTTGGTCGGACGGGGCATAGAGCAGAACGTGGAGCACGTGGAGACAGAGCCTGGAATTCACACCGTGCCCTCTGTGCTCCTGCTCTGCCTGCCGGCTGGTGGGCTGGCTCCTTACCCTCCGGGCTGGAGGAGGACCCTTCCCCTGTGGGGGTCCTCTGCAGACAGCGGTCACCTGGCTGGTGGTGACTTTCTTCCAGTCATCTTTCTATCCACCTTGGCCTCTCCATGCCCAGTGCCCTCACCACCCAGGACCGCATCAGAGCCCACCTGGGCCAGCCTCCTGACTGGCCGCTCAGTCATCCCCAACCGTTCTCTGACCCCTCCCTCCTCTCTGAGACTTTGCTTCCTCTCTTCCTGGAATCATGGCTCTGCTCCAAAATCTCTCATTCATTCATTCTTTTTTTCTTCCCCTCTCTTAAAAGAAATTTACTTGGCTGAGCTGGGTCTTAGTTGCTGCACGCAGGATTTTTCAGTTGTGGCAGGAGGGGTCCAGTTCCCTGACCAGGTATCGAACCCAGGTCCCCTGCTTTGGGAGCATGGAGTCTTAACCACTGGACATCCAGGGGAGTCTCTCTCATTCTTTTCACATACCAACTCCTCTGTCTGGCTCCCAGACCCTTTTCCAAGGGAGAGATTTTGACCACCCCAGCCTCTGCCAATTTGTCCCTGTGAGAAGGTCATCTGGGTGACCCCCACTCCACACTGTCTTGCCCCGTGACTGGCTTGGACCCTTTGTGGTGGGTTATCGTATTTCCCTCCAGGTAAATATCTGGTTTTTTTCTATGACGTCATCCCTGTGGATACTTACCTGGATAGCAGTTATTTATTTCGCTCTCTGAATCCTCCATTCCTCTAGAAAAGATTTAAAGCAGACACCCCCCCCCCCCCCCCCCGCAAAATGCATACAACACAAAAGTGTTAGTTGCTCATCCTGTCTGACTCTTTGCGACCCTATGGAATGCAACCTGCCAGGCTTCTCTGTCCGTGGGGTTCTTCGGGCAAGAAAAGTGGAGCAGGCAGCCGTTTCCTTCTCCAGGGATACAATAGGAAAAGACCAACGTAAATTAAAAGTTTGGATGGAAAAAGAGAAGATGCAGAATGGTACAGAAGTAAGCTTTCAGAGGCATGTCCTGGGGGAATATACGCTGAAGAGGGTTTGGTTCTCTAAGTTTTCCAATAACCAGAGCGAAAGGCAAATGCATGTTCGCGGTGTCCAGAAGATGAAAAGCACTCACAGCTGTGACTGAACTGGAGGAGAAAACATCAAACAGATTCCTAGCCGAGAAAACACTGCAAATAGCCTGCTTCAGCATCACTCGATTCCAGTGAGTCTCACCTGGGGGCAATTTTGTCCCCAGGGGGAAGGTTGGCAATGTTTGGAGACATTAAGAGTATCACAGCCAGGGGAGGGGGCCCTCCCAGGAGGCGCTAGTGGCAAAGAATCCACCTGCCAATACAGGAGCTACAAGAGACTAGGGTTTGATCCCGGGGAAAGGAAGATCCCCTGGAGGAGGGCATGGCAACCCACCCCAATATTCTTGCCTGGAGAACCCCAAGGACAGAGGAGCCCCCTGCAAGTCCATAGGGTTGCAAAGAGTCAGACACGACTGAAGTGACTTGGCAAGAAAGCTGGGGTGGGCAAGGGTTTGCTGCAGGTATCTAGACAGTAGGAGCCCGGGGCGGGGGCGCTGCCCTGCATCCTGCAATGTGCAGGACAGTCCCCAAACCAGCTAGCAGTTTGACCCGCAGTGTTAATACTCCCCAGTTGGGAAACACCGGTCCAACCCTTTCTTCGGCCTGGAGACACAGCACTGATTTAAAAGCAAGTCATTTTGGTCCATGTGTAACTAAGCCCTCTTGGAAAAGATTCAAAAACCTCCTGGCCTGAGACTGAGTCCCCTTCTCTGGGGAAATAAATGCTTTTGGATTCCTCGAATCTGAGAATGGGAAAGCTAGATCATCGAGGCCGGTGCATCCATCGATCATCGTGCTGATGCGGCCCCTGGCAGGCATCCAGTCCTTGGCCAGAATCTACAGAGAATTCAGAAGTAGCTCAGCTCATGTGCCCTGCCTGTAATGGCCTCACAACCCACCAGCAGAGACTTCCCTCCAGGCAGGCCCGGATCTTTTCGGGAATCGCGAACCTGCTCTGGAGGAATCAGGAACTCAGGGCAGAGGAGGCAACCAAGACTCTGAGGGACTGGGGAAGTCTTTGCAGAGGGAGTGTCTCTCCTATACTCGTTCCCGGCCTCAAGATTTAGGCTTCCTCTCTACCCAGGAATGTCTCTCTCTCTCTTCTCTGCAGAGGCCCGGTGTTCTGGGGTAGACACGCACCAGACGTGAGTCCCTTTCCCGCAGTGCAACGTGGTGGCAAGCTCTTCCCATGCATGGATGAATGGGAAGGTCCTACACTGAGGCTGGCACGAGTTTACCAGGTCACGAGTTCTCCTTCTTTTTATTTCTTAAAACATGGCCCTGAGCGCTTTGCTGCTTCTCCCATCAGAAGGTGGGGTGCACGTCCCCCCCGCCTTGTCTCTGGGCTCTGTGTCTACTTGGCACATCGAATATGGTAGAACGATGCTCCACCAGTTTCTGGACTCAGGTCTTGAGAAAGAGACAGCTCCAAGTGAAAATTACGATGAGGTTATCACCTCACCCTGGTCGGAAGGGCCACTGTCAAAATGATAAGCATTTACAAACAGCAACTGCTCCTGCCTTGTTGGTGGGGAATGCAAACTGGTACAGCCCCTGTGGACGACAGTATGGAGGTTCCTGGCAAAGCTAAAAACAGAACTACCATATGTATGATCCAGCAACCCCACTCCTGGACATACATCTGGAGAAAATCGTAATTTGTAGAGACACACGCACCCCAATGCTCACCGCAGCACTGTTTACAGGAGCCAAGACAGGGCAGCAACCGAAATGTCCTTCAGTAGAGGAATGGATGAATGTATTACCTATATACAATGGCAGATGACTCAGCTGTAAAAAGAATGAAATACTGATGTTTACAGCCACATGGGTGGACTTGGAGGTTATCACATTAAGTGAAGTAAGTCCGACAAAAACAAATATCATATGATATCACTTATATGTGGAATAATCATACAAATGAACTTATTTACAGAAGAGAAACAGGCTCACAGACTTCAAAAACAAACATGGTTAGCAAAGGGGGAAGGGGAGGAGGGATACATTAGGACTTTAGGATTAGCAGATCCACACTGCTACACACAAAACAGATGATCATCAAGGATCTACTGTCGAGTACAGAGAACTCTGCTTGACATTCTACAATATCCTACATGGGAAAAGAATCTGACAAGTGATGGGTATATGTGTATGTATTGAAAAAGCAAGACAGTTCCAGAAAAACATCTATTTCTGCTTTATTGACTATGCCAAAGCCATTGACTGTGTGGATCACAAGAAAATGTGGAAAATTCTGAAAGAGTTGGAATACCAGACCACCTGACCTGCCTCTTGAGAAATCTGTATGCAGGTCAGGAAGCAACAGCTAGAACTGAACATGGAACAACAGACTGCTTCCAAATAGGAAAAGGAGTATGTCAAGGCTGTATATTGTCACCCTGCTTATTTAACTTATATTCAGAGTACATCATGAGAAATGCTGGGCTGGAAGAAACACAAGCTGGAATCAAGATTGCTGGGGGAAACATCAATGACCTCAGATATGCAGATGACACCACCCTTATGGCAGAAAGTGAAGAGGAGCTAAAAAGCCTCTTGATGAAAGTGAAAGAGGAGAGTGAAAAAGTTGGCTTAAAGCTCAACATTCAGAAAACGAAGATCATGGCATCTGGTCCCATCACTTCATGGGAAATAGATGGGGAAATAGTGGAAACAGTGTCAGACTTTATTTTTGGGGGGCTCCGAAATCACTGCAGATGGTGATTGCAGCCATGAAATTAAAAGACGCTTACTCCTTGGAAGGAAAGTTATGACCAACCTAGATAGTATATTCAAAAGCAGAGATATTACTTTGCCAACAAAGGTCCACCTAGTCAAGGCTATGGTTTTTCCAGTGGTCATGTACGGATGTGAGAGTTGGACTGTGAAGAAAGCTGAGTGCCAAAGAATTGATGCTTTTGAACTGTGTTGTTGGAGAAGACTCTTGAGAGTCCCTGTACTGCAAGGAGATCCAACTGGTCCATCCTAAAGGAGATCAGTGTTCATTGGAAGGACTGATGCTAAAGCTGAAACTCCAACACTTTGGCCACCTCACGTGAAGAGTTGACTCATTGGAAAAGACCCTGATGCTGGGAGGGATTGGGGGCAGGAGGAGAAGGGGATGACAGAGGATGAGATGGCTGGATGGCATCACCGGCTCAATGGACATGAGTTTGGGTAAACTCCGGGAGTTGGTGATGGACAGGGAGGCCTGGCGTGCTGCAGTCATGGGGTCACAGTCGGACACGACTGAGTGACTGATCTGAACTGAACTGAAGTGATGACTGAGTCACCTTGTTGTACACCTGAAACTAACACAACACTGTAAATCGACTACAGTGTTGTTGTTCAGCCGCTAAGTTGAGTCCAACCCTTCGTGACCGTGTGGACTGCACCATGCCAGGCTTCCCTGTCCTTCACCATTTCCAGAGTTTGCTCAAACTCATGTCCATTGAGTTGGTGATGCCATCCAACCATCTCATCCTCTGTTGCCCTTTCCTCAAAAATGATAAAAAAAAAAGAAATGGGCAGCTCCAACTTCCTGTCCCTTGGGACAGTCCTTCGGGACAGTCCGTCTCAGACTCCAGCCCCTGTGTTGGGAGGATGTGATCAGCCACACAGAGTGGCTGGTGAGATGTTCTGGCCCGCAGTCTAGGTTGCAGCCTAGGATGCAGACAGTAGCTAATACTCTGAGTGTGTGAGATTTCAGACAATTCCAGCCCCCTGCAGCTGAGTCAGCCCGTCTTTGAGCCACATGGAGCAGAAATGAGCTGTCTTCCCAAGCCCCGCCCCAACTGCCGAATGAATGATTGCTGTTGTTTCAAGCCTCTGCGTTTAGCGTGGCTCGTTGCAAAGCAATAGATAACGGAAGCAGCGTCCTTCCTATTTCCTGTATCTAGCCATTCAACAAACGTTTTCCAGCACCAGCCATGAGTCAGCCACAACTCCAGATGCTACAGATAGAGCACAGAAGAAAATGAACAAGAATTCTCACTCTCGTGGAGCTTATGTTCCAATGAGGAGACAGACAAGCAAGAAAAATGAAGTCAACTGTACGGCATGATGGTGGAGAAAAACAGAGAAGGCTGTGAAATCGGGCTGGGGGTATGGTTTTATACGTAGGGGTAGCGGGGGAAGGCCTCGCTGAACAGGTGGCATTGTTTAAAGCCTTGAAGGACATGGGGGAGCTGGCCTGGTGAAAGAGCTTTCTAGGCAGAGGAAGTGCAAAGGCCCTGGGGAGGGGAAAGGAAAATCCAGGGTGGGCGGCGGAGTAAGTAGCAGGATATGAGGTCCAGGGGGTAATGGGCTGGGTGGTGTAGGACGCTAACCCTCATGGGTGGTTTTAATAAATTAATTAATAATTTACTATTAAATAATTTTAATCAATTACTTTTAATTAATCTATTTAATTGATATATTTATTTTAATTGAAAGGTAATTGCTTTACAATATTGTATTGGTGTCTGCCATACACCGACACTGATCAGTCATAGGTATCATATGCCCCCTCTCTCGTGAGCCTCCCTCCCTCCTCCCACCCCATCCCACTCTTCTAGGTTGTCCCAGAGCCCCAGTTTGAGTTCTCTGAGTCATACAGCAAATTCTCTCATGGGTGTTTTTTTTTTTTTATTTATTTATTTATTTTTTGGCTGCACTGGGTATTCGTTGCAGCTCTTTGGATTTTGAGCTGCGGCTTGCAAACTCTCAGTTACGGCATGTGGGATCTAGCTCTCTGACCAGGGATTGAACCCGAGCCCCCTGCGCTGGGAGCATAGCGTCTTGGCCAACAGACCGCCAAGGAAGTCGGTTAGAGGCGGTTTTGAGCAGAGGAGTAACACATTTTAACAGGATCACCATAACTCGGGGAGTTCAAACACGGATCTGGGGCGCCTACTTAGGAGGCCGTTGCAACAGTTAAGGTGAATCAGCTCATACTTATGCGGGGCCTGGGGTGGATCGTTCCAAATTCTGCATTTTACATTTTTTCTTAGAGTTTTCCTGGGAGGTGAAGCCCAGTTGCCTTCTTCGGGAGCTGGTTAGTAACAGTCCTTTCTGGCTGCCTTCCCCTCCCTGGATCACGTCTCCAGTCCCTGGCCTGGGGTCCCTGGTACTTTGCAAACCCTCTTGGGGCCTGCTGCTCGGGGGAACAGACCAGCTCTCAAGAAGCAGAATTTGGGGAGATGGAGAGGTAGTGTTCCCCAGCCCAGGAAACAGCCCGAGGCAGGACTCTGCAGTGCACAGAGGTGACCCCTGGGAGCTGAGACTCTAGAGCTTGAACTTGACCTACCAGCAGAGGAGACAAGGGGCCTTCCAAAGCTGGTCCAGGGCTTCCCAGGTGGCTCAGTGGTAAAGAATCCACGTGCTGATGCAGGAGACTCGGGTTTGATCTCTGGGTTGGGAAGATCCCTGGAGGAGGGTGTGGCAACCCACTCCAGTACTCTCGCCTGGAGAATCCCAAGGACTGAGGACTCTGCGGTCATGAAAGAGTCGGACAGAACAGCTAAACAGCGACCACTAGCCGGCCCAGTTTTGGAGCACTGCTGAGCCACGCCCGGCGGGTGGCCTCTGATGCGGGCTTCACGGCCCTGACCTCTGCAAGGTCTCTTTCATTCTTGGAAGGGGACAGGGTCCTGGGTGACGCTGGCTGTCCCGGCAGGGCATTTAGCCCGCAGCTGTTTCCGCTGGGAGGCGCAGAAAGCTTTCTGCTCACAGGGATGCTTTTCCCAGGCAGGTTGACACTTTGCTAACAGGTTGGCGGGTGTGAATGCAGGCTTGCCTAGAGCTGAGAGCATCTGCTCCCTTTTGGCAGCTTCCCCTGAGGCTGGCTGGACGGGGCAAGACAGCAACGGCCTCTGTGCTGGCTGGCTCCTGGGTCCTGGAGCCCAGGTCCCCTGATTTCCACCCAGAGCATCTTCAGCTCTGAGCCTTCCTTTCTCCTGCTTTGACCCCAGTCTCTCTCACCTTCCTGTGTCTGCTCACTGCGTCCTGAGGGCTGCAGTCTCTGCCTGGCTGGGACTGGGAAGCCCAGAGCTTCTTGGGGACCGGCTGGTTTGATGTCTCCCTCCCATCCCCACCCTGTCTCTCCACTGAAGGCAGATTTCAGAGGCAGCACCGGGATTCATTGTAAATGAGTGACTCCTGCTTGCAACCAGATTTATTCAACAACTGGTAATTCTGAGTGCCTGCTGTGTGCCAGGCGGGGAGATTCCACAGGGAACCTACAGTCGAGAGAGGAAGTAAGAGCATCTAGAATGAGCCCCAGGATAGGGGTGCCTCTCGTGGAAGTGGAATAACTCTTCCAAGGGCCTCCTCTGTGCTATGTGGCTCCTAACATCCAACTGTCCCACAATGTTATGCGTGCATGCTGCGTGTCTGACTCTTTGCGACCCTATGGATTGTAGCCCACCAGGCTTCTCTGTCCATGGGATTTTCCAGGCAAGGATACTGCAGTGGGTTGCCATTTCCCTCTCCAGGGGATCTTCCCGACCCAGGAATTGAACCTGTGTCTCCTGCATTGGTAGACAGATTCTTTACCAATGAGCCACCTGGGAAGCCCCTGAAAGATGCTTAGGGATGCTCAAAGATGCTGAAAGATACTCAGTCTCTGGATCCACTCTCCATCTTTCTCCATCTGCTCTGAGCCCGGGAAACATCTACATGGATCGTGTCGGCTCACTTGACTCAGGCCGCTGGACAGGTGCTGCGGAAGGCGGGGGCTGCGAGGGGGGAGAGAGTGGAGGGGTGGCCCCCCGCCCCTCCTGGTCGCAGGTGGGTCCTCTCTCCAAGACTCCACCCCTGTCCGCAGGTCCTCTCCCCCAGCGGGGTGACAGGCTGCACACACCTGTTGCGGCTCCAGGACTGTCCCTGCCCTTGTGGTTTCCGTAACCTTGTCCCCATCTGGGCAAAACGTCCCTTCCGTCTTCACGGACAGATGCTCTGCGCAGTCTCCGTGGGCTGAGCAGGCCCCACCTTGGTTGAACGTTCCACTGTCATCACCTTGAAATGCTTCATTCTTTTTGAGCAATGGGCTCTCACTTTCCTTTCACGCCTTGTCTGCAAATGGACGCTTCTGGCCTCCCCATTCCGCTCTCCCGGTCAGCCAGGTCCACTCTACATCAAGCAAACAGAGTGGGAAGGGAGTTTAATAACTTGCCTGAGGCCACACAGCTACTAAGTGGCCAAACTGGGATTTGAACCCAGGACTCCTGTCTCCGAAGCCCATGCTCTTTCCAGCTCCAGGAGCCCAGAAGACTCGCCTGCCATGGAAATCTGTGGTATTTTGCATATACACTGATTGTTCCTCCTTTGATGGGGAAGTCAGGAGGCTTCCCAGGGTCTCTATCTCGCTGCTCATAATTTGGGCTGTTTTTCTGATTGTCGTGGCCCAGCCGGGTTCAAAGCCGCCCAGCTGAGCTGAATCTCTGATGGAGCTGCCCTGACCTCCTGGTGACGGAGAGACCAGCTGCTCCGTGCTCTGAGCTGGGTGCATTCCCAGCCCCTGCCCACCCCCTTCTCCTCCCAGCACAGAGACCCTCACTCCCGGGCTGAGGCCGGGAGCTCTGGCCCTGACATGACAGATGAGCAGCGGAAACTTGGAAGGGGCTGAATGCTCTCGCCGGCTGCCTCTAATTTTGTTTCGAAGGGATGAAGGAGAAACGGGAGCCCTAGTGGACAGGAGACGTTTCCCGTGATGGAGACGAGCAGCAAGTCGAGGTGAACGGAGGCTTCTTTCGGGTCCTCGTCAGACCACCAAACTCTGTTTTCTTGGTAGGTGAATCCTTGCCTGGGGGACCTGGGGCCAGTTGCAGAGGCAGGACCCTTGGTCCTGCTGCTAATCAGATACTGCTCAGACGCTGAGGTCTGGAAAGGAGAAGTTCACATTCTGTCTTTTGTCCCGGCCACTTCAGCCAGCCTCTGTGCCTTTGGAGCCCACCTGGACCATGGAGGTAAAGAGAAGGGACACTGAGTCTGGAATCCGACGAGGCAAGTTTATTTGCTCATCCATTTCTTGCAGCTGTGATGCTGAATCTAATAAGACGAGTCCTGCTTGAACACTAGAACACAGACTCTGCCGCCTCCCAGCTGGGTGAACTTGCGCCAGTCCCCAGCCTCTCAGAGCTTCTCGCGGTAGCAGGGAAAGTCAATCCAGTCCTCAAGTCCTCAGCATAGATGTGAGTCTCAGAGTTTGTACAGATAAAGTGCCTTGCCCCAGATCTGGCTCCAAATATACAAGAACAGCAATAGTTCTTTGGGCCGAGGACATGGCTCTGGGAGGGGAAAGGTGTCCCAGGTTTGCACTCGGTTTATAAATATGCAGAGACTGGGGGTGGGGGAGGTGGGAAGCCAGTGATGCCTGGTGCCTGCCTCTCAGCTGCCTCGTCTTCCAGCTGCCTGTTTGCAGCTCCAGGGGGACCTGCTCTCCTTCCTCCCCCGTTATTTAAAGTCAGAGGGGTGTATAAATCAACCAAAATAATTCGCGAGAATCATTAGGCAGCATCTTTTACTGGCAGCATTAAATTAAAAACAGCACAAAACGGCGGCTTTTTAAAACGCATCAGCTCGGCTTCCTCCCTCCTGCCTGCTGTAATCGAAGGCTGCTGGGATCTAATGAAATGAAATTAGCATCTCCAGTCCCCCTCTGGCTACGGGGTACGTGAAAATGTGGTGTCTTTACAATGCAGAGCTGAAGGCAGAAGACAGAAGCACAAGGTGGGGGTCCCCCTTCTCTCCCAGCCCCTCTTTCTATGCTGCCCACCTGCCTGCGCTTCCTTCCAGAGTCCCTGCATGGCTGGGGACACAGTGGACCAGTTGTTGTTGTTGAGTTGCTTCGATTGTGTCCAACTCTTGCGATCCCTTGGACTGTAGCCCACCAGGCTCCTCTGTCCATGGGATTCTCCAGGCAGGAATACTGGAGTGGGTTGCCATGTCCTTCTCCAGGGGATCTTCCCAACCCATTGGCAGGCAGATTCTTTACCACTGAGTCACCAGGGAAGCCAGAGGGGCCTGCAAGAAGCAAAATGTTTGTTCATTTTCGTTTTCAGGATCTGTGTAGACACAGGGCCGCTTGGAGGTATTCCCTCGGGCTAGCCCCATCAAGGGTCTCATGACAAAGGCACAGTAAGACTGTCTCCATCCTAACCCATCACTCGCTGCACCACCCTGCCACCTGGGTACCTCTAACCTGCTATCTCCAGTCACATCTCTGAAGGCTCAGTGAGCTGGAAATGCAACCCAGAAACTCGGAGGGCACAGTGTCCTCTTTCCCTAAAGGCTGGATAGGTCCCTCCACCCCTCGGTATCACTTGGCTGCTCCAGGGTCTCTTTTGGGAGCTCCTTGGCTGGGGTGCTGCAGCATCTGGGTGGGGAGACTGTCCTGGACAACCGTGGAATGCTTGGCTCCTGCCCACTCAGTGCAAGCAGGGAAAACGCTGGGCTTCCCTGGGTGGCTCAGTGGTGAAGAAGTTGCCTGCCAACGCAGGAGACACTGGTTTTATTCCTGGTCCAGAAAGAAATGTAGAGCGACTAAGTCTGTGCCCCACAGCTAGTGAGCCTGTGCCCTAGAGCCCAGGAGCCGCAACTACTGAGCTCACGAGCTGCAGCTCCAGAAGCCCGAGCTCTAGAGGCTGTGCTCTGCAACGAAAGAAGCCACCGGAACGAGAAGCCCGAGCACCGCAACAGAGGAAAGCCTGCGGGCAGTAACAAAGACCCAGCACAGCCAAAATAAACAATGCAGAAAATTACATTTAGAAAAGAAGGGAAAACGCCTCCTGGGTTTCAAGCGCCCTGCGAGAGGGGTGCGGGTGCTGCTGCCCTGACTGAGGACCACTGACGCCCTCTCTCCTCCCAGCTACTCTGTCCTTAATTCCGACTTTTCTAAAGCAAAAGCTGATCATTTCAGCCTTCTCCTTAGAAACATGCACTGACTCCCAGAGTCGTAATTCTGTCTTATGGTCACTGCACAGAGGGTGTGTCTGCACTGGTGGGGTGGGGAGTGGATAGATGGCAGGGGGTGTCGGGGTCCATGGCGGGCTGGAAAAGAATTTCCAGACACAGTATTTCAGAATAGAGTTTATTAGAGTGGGAGACACTGTTAGAACAGTGGGCAGTCTCAAGGGAGAGTCAGTGCCTTTCATGGGCTAGTAGGCAATTTTTATAGCCTCAAGACAAAGATTCCTGCTGGAAGTTTGACATTGGTTAGGGTGCTACAGGGTGGATATTTCACCTAGCATGGAGTCGGGGGATGGCTGGTTTAGGTCGGGGGGCTCATGGCAACAGTTGCTATGGGGCTTGGTCAGTTCTGGAGATTTTTGTCCTGTGACCTCAGTACAGGGCTCCACACCTGTGACCTTGGCATAGGACTCCATTGGGTGATGGACGAGGTACCCCTCCTTCATAGGGGTTACCCACCTGTGACCTACAGTCTGCCTCCACTGAGCCACAGACTGTCAGACTCCTGGCTTCACAGGTGTGGTGTCCCCGTCCGCCTGTGATTGCCAGAAAATAAAGTACTGACTCCTTAGCCGGGCACCTCTACTGGCAGAGTTGCAGCTCCTGCCCCAGCCCTTGACTCTGCTCTCCCAGGCCGAGTTCTTGGGGCTGCCCTGCTCTCCTACTTGTGGACTGAGCTCTAGGGAACCATCCTGCATCTCTAGGAGGGCCGGGACATTCTGCCATCACCCAGCATGACCCCATACCCAGAGGAAGAGCTAAGATTCATAGGGAGGTTAAGCTGAGGCAGAGAAGGGGTGGCTCGTCCCACCCTTGGGGCCTACGCTCTGAAGGTTCCTTAAAGTTACTCTTTCGCCCTGCAGCTCATTGTCAGCATCACCATCATCCACCTGTGCTCTGAGTCCCCGTCTCTGACCAGGGAAGGAGGAGCCCCCTGGCAGGTGCAGACAGAGAAGGAGGGGCGTTAACACCAGGTCAAGCCTCCTGCCGTGGGAAGGGAGTAAACTAGTCCACGGCCTTTCAGCAGGACGGTTACAAGGCAAGCCAAACTTGGAGAGAGGGGGCTTTGATTGGCCTTCCAGATTATGTCCTGACCGTTAAAGTCCTTCCCCAGCTCTAGACTCTCGGCTCAGCCCCCTTCCCGAGCATCCCGCCCCCCCCCCCTCCCCATCCCTGACCTGCTTGGAGGCGCGGATGGCAGCCGCTTGCTCAGAGTGCTTGATGGCCCCGTTGTGAGCCAGAAGGGCTGTTTGGGAAAGTGTACTCAGTCAAAGCTGTGTCTATAGACACAAGGGCCGGCGTCTTTTTATTATACATAATTGCACGCTCGAGCCATTTTTCCTTCCCTGGGTGAAGTGGCAGTGGGGGCAGGTATGTGATTGGGTGGGTGGGGGGGTTGCCCTCCTCTCCTGGACTGGGCGAGCTGAGCCCAGAGCTCCGTGGGTCCAGCTGCTGGATGGTGTGACGACCACTCTAACCGAGAAAGCTAATTCTTCCGAGGGGCTATGGGGAAATGAGACACAGCAATGTCTCACAGCAATGAGACACACGGAAACACTGCAGATTAGAATGCTGAGTCCCATGTCTCTCCCTCTTTGTCTTGGAGCCACAGCCTCAGATCTGCACGTTTATGCTCCTCCTGGAATGAATATGTTCCATTCTTCTTGAAAAGCATTTTCAGGATCTTCTCTCTGAACTTCACAAACTTGACTCTAAAGCTTGACATAGCCATTTACTATACCCTTATCATTAGAATTTGGATGACTTAAAAAAAATTTCATTAAACATTTTTTTAGCCATGCCACAGGCATGTGGGATCTAGTTCCCTGACTAGGGGTTGCGGCCCCTGTGTTGGAAGAATGGCATCTCAGCCACTGGACCACCAGAGAAGCCCCCAGGTGACGTTTTTGATGATGATGATAGTAATATTATTATTATTACTATTAATGAAAGCTTTGTGTTTGTACAATACAACAGTGATGAAGAGCAAGGCCTGCAGGGTCGAATGACCTGGGTTCAAATCCAGACTTCACCATGTATTTGAAGAGCTACCTGGTGGCTCAGACAGGAAAGAATCCACCTGCAGTGCAGGGGACCTGTGTTTGGTCCCTGGTTTGGGAAGATCTCCTGGAGAAGAGAATGGCTACCCACTTCAGTATTCTTGCCTGGAAAAGACGCTGATGCTAGGAAAGATTGAAGGCAGGAGGAGAAGCGGATGGCAGAGGATGAGATGGTTGGATGGCATCACTGACTCAATGGACATGAGTCTGAGCAAACTCTGGGAGATGGTGAAGGACAGGGAAGTCAGGTATGTTGTGGTCCATGGGGTCGCCAAGAGCTGGGCACAGCAGCAACCATATATTTATTAGCTGTGTGACTTTGGGTTTGCCACTTAACCTCTCTGAGTCACAGTCTCCTCATTGGCAAAACAGAAACATTAGTTCTTATATCATGCAAAGCAGCTCGTCCTGTGCCTCGCTCATAGGAAACACTTTGGAAATGATAACTTGGCTATAACTTTGATGCCCCACACTCACCCAAACACAAGAAACACTCGCCCAATGGTTCAGTGAGTAGTAGTTTATTATTTTAAAATGTTTTTATTTCCACCATCCCATGTGATTCTCTCAACAACCTGTGGCCTGGGCAGACCTGTTACCATCTCCTATTTCAGGAATAAGAAAACCAAGTCTCCATGGATATTTGTATACGTATGGCTGAGTCCCTTCACTTTTCACCTGAAACTACCACAGCGTTGTTAACCGGCTATACCCCAGTACAAAAGAAAATTAAAGTTTGAAAAAATAAAAAAAAATTGAGTCTCAGGAAATTCAGATGTCTCATCTGAGCCTGACCAGCAAGCTGGCCGCAGAGCCCAGGCGTCATGCCCCACTCAGCAGGCCGTCTGCCACTTTAGCGCCAGTGCTAGTTGTCTGAGCCTTTGAGAATGTTCCCCAACATTTTCTAAAAAACAATCTTATGCATTTTGGGCTTTGCTGGATCTTCACTGCTGCACAGAGACCTTCTCTAGTTGCAGCGAGCAGGGGCTACTGTCACGCTGCGGAGCGGGGGCTTCTCATTGCGGCGGCGGCCCTTGCTGCAGAGCACAGTCTCCAGGGCGAGTGGGCCTCACTAGCTGTGGCTCCTGGACTCTAGAGCACAGGCTCAGTAGTGGTGGCGCAGGGGCTTAGTTGCTCCGAGGAATAGGGCATGTGGGATATCTCCAGATCTGACACTTAACTCGTGTCTCCTGCGTTGGCAGGTGAATTCTTTACCACTGAGCCACCAGGAAAGCCCTGTCCCCCAGCTTTAAAACAGAGAGCATGCTAGAGCTCTGCAGTGTTATGAAAATCCACCCTCTTCTCCCTTCCTCAAAGCCTGCTTCCATCAGGAAGCCCTCCTGGGATGAAGCTGTCAACCCACTCTTGACAGCCCCTTTTCTGGGGCCTCCTGCTGCAGTCAGGAGGGACTTGGGGAGACTGAGGACACACTGAGCCCACCAGACTGACACTGAGATGGAATTTCTCCTGGAAGAAGTAGATGGACCCCTGTCTTAGGGGCCGGTCGTGTGCCCACGTGCCTGCTTGAAACTCTGATTAGAAGCATGGCCAGGTGTCCAGGTGGACCGAAAGTACCTGCATAATGTAAGGGACTTTGTCTGTGTCTGACTCTGTGCAACCACGGACTATAGTCAGGCTCTTCTGTCAATGGAATTTCCAGGGCAAGAATACTGGAGTGGGTTGTCATTTCCTTCTCCAGCGGATCTTCCCAACCTAGGGATCGAACCCACGTCTCTTACGCCTCCTACGCTGGCAGCTGGATTTTTTTTTTTAACCACTGCACCACCTGGGAAACCTGTAAGGGGCTTTAGAGAGCCTCTATTTGAACCACCTTATTTTGGAGATTAGGAAAATAAATTTCAGAGAGGTCGAGGTCTTGTCCAAGGTCGTTTAGCCGCTCTCTGTAGAGCTGGGCCGTAAAGAGCTCAGTGAACGGGAGACCACTTGCCCCCACCCCCACCTCCCAGGTCCAGGGTCGGAACTGCTGAGACACAAATGGAAACTGGTTCTGAAACAACTTGGATTTTGCCGCCTGAGGTCAAATGAAGAACTCGTCAAGGGATAATGGCTTCGTAACTCAGGCGCTAAAGTAATGGAAGCGAGAGGCTAGATCACCTCCTGCCTCTAAATCTCTGGGGGACCGCTGGCAGGGAGAAGGGGGGAGACAGACGGAATGGGGGCCTCATTGTCCCTGAAACAAATCCAGAGAGATGTGCTGGGAGCTAATCCCATCTGCCAGCGGGGAGGCAAATCTCTTCATTACTAAGGACGGTTCCTTTACCGTCAGTTTCGGGGGCTCACCCAGGCCACGGCTGACGCGCTTGGCGTTTCCCCGGCCCCCAAGCTCCCAGGCTGGTCCCTGGAGCTGTGCAGGGAGCTGGGAGGGTCTGAAGCGCCCCCTGCCCCACTCCCGGCTGTGACAGCCCCACTCGGGAAATCACCGGACCCCTAGAGCAGCCCGTTGTAGCAAATGAAAACACAGGATGCCCAGGGAAGTTTCAGAACTGGCTCCAGCGGCCCACACCAGCATAACAGGGTGAGGAAGTGGTGACCCAGCCCCAGGGCTGCCCGCTTCCTGTGCTCACCTCCTGAACCTTGACCCCAGCTCACCATCCAAAGCCAGCCAGTCACAGGACGGGGCTGGAGGGAGGAACGGACTGAGTTAATGAGAGACAGCAAAGGCCGGACTTGGACTGGAATTCTCTCCTTCAATGAGCAAAGTGCATTAGGAATTGATTCCCCGCGCCCCCCCCCCCACCCCCGCGCCTCCTGTTTACCGTGGCTTTTCCCTTGCTTTAGTGCGGGGAAGAAAGGCTTTGAATCAAGATGAGATATTCCACAGAGAGATTGCAACTGGCCCAAAGAGCTTATTATTACGGGAGCCCTTGCTTTTCTTCTGTTTGCTTCCTTCTCCTACAGACAAACAGCAAGGTCAAGTCTTCCTAGGTTGTAGGTCTTGGGGTGGGGGTGGGGGATAGGGTGAGGACAGGGGAGGGGGACACTTTTTGTACCAACGATAGCAGCCTCCTGGCCAGGAGTCTGAGTGGGCGAGGACCATGGCCGTTACCTCCCCAGGATCTGGGATAGGAGAGCTCCTGTTTGTACAAGGTTAGCTGGGACGGGGCAGGGACAGCAGAAGGCTCTGATAAGAGTGAAACAAAATGAATGTTTCCCCAAGAGGGGAAATCCCCGGGAGGATTCGGCAAAACTGCAATCCTATCTTGTAAAGAGATGGAATTATCTCTCTTTTTTTAACCCATTGGAGAGGCGATGGTGAGATGCCTGTCTGTCTGAACGTGTGGATGCAGTAAGTGATGCAAGAGATGATGGTCCCAGAGGCTTGTTCCATTTGTCTTTGAAGCCTGGGATGAGTTAAGGCCCAAACCACCCATCTGCCCATTCAATTCAGAAATAGACCCCAAAGGCCAACTGGGATACTACAGAGGAGAACTGATGGCTCCTCTGAATCCTTTCTGAATTTTCCCCTTTCTAACTAAGGGTCTGAGCTGGTCTGCTTGGGACAGGGGCTGGGACCACCCACATTCATTGCATTTTAAGGTCCTCAGGGTCGTTGAAAAAGACCCTGAGGCTGGGAGAGATTGAAGGGAGGAGGAGAAGGGGATGACGGAGGATGAGACAGTTCGCTGGCATCACCGACTCGATGGATATGAGTCTGAGCAAGCTCCAGGAGTTGGTGATGGACAGGGAACCCTGGCGTGCCGCAGTCCATGGAATTGCCAAGAGGTGGACACGACTGAGCTACTGAACTGAACAGAAGGAACCTCAGCAAAACACCTGCAACCTTACCTTACGAAACCCCAAGAAGGGGACTGGCTTTAACTCTGAGGAGTGGGGATACTGAAGGATTTTCAGCAGGGGGTGGTGTGATCAGACCTGTGATTTAGACGCTGTTGACGGCTACACAGGGTAGGGGGTGGCCCAGACGGCAGGAAGGAAGACCCGGTGGAGGTGCCACAGGAACCAGCTCAGAGTGATGGGGGCGACCTTACCAAGAGGAGCCCAAGAGCTGGGTCTGGATCTCAGGCCTGTCACTGCTTGGAGGAACCTGGCGTGGGCCCTGGGTGAGTGACGATGCGGCCCACTGTGGGAGGACACGCAGAGGAGGGGCCAAGCTGATGCGTGAGGTCCCTGCAACTCAGGCGGGAGGTCTGGACCAAGCAAGTCATTTGGTGAATTTTGTGATATTTAAATCGTACGTCAATAAAGTTGTATTTTTTTTTTTTTAAGGCAGCTAGGAAGGAAAAGTCATAGCGGTAATAAAACAGGAGTACGTGGAAGATACGATGAAGGAAGGGAGAAGGTATTAGATGCATTACTCAGGACTCTCCGGAGAAACAGAACAGGACACACACAGATATACGTAACAGGAGACTTAAGGACTTCTCTGGGGGTCCAGTGGTTAAGACTGGACTTAAGTTTCCACTGCAGGGGACGCAGGTTCGATTCCTTGTCAGGGAACCAGCAAGCTGAGCGGTGCGGCCAAAAAAAAAAAGAAGAGATTTATAGGCATTGGCTTCTGAGGTTATGGAAGATGAGAAGTTTCGTGACCTGACATGCCATCTGCAAGCTGGTATAATTCAGTCAGTCCCAGATCAAAAGCCCAAGAATTGAGAGCTTGCGTGTCCAAGGTTGCTGGGGGTAGGTGGCAGGGTGGAAGGCCAGGGAGGGAAGAAGGATGGCCCAACTCCAGAATGGAGAGAGGGAAACCACCCTTCCTTCACTTTGTTCCATTTGGGTCCTCAAAGCCTCGATGATACCTATCCATACTGGGAAGGGCCGATTGCTTTACTCCGTCTGCTGAACCAAACGTTAGTCTCTTCCAGAAATATCCACACAGACACACCCAGAAATAATGTTTCACCAGCTACTGGGGTACCCCTTCACCCCATCAAGTTGGCACATGAAATGAACCATCACAGAGAGACTGTCAAGAGAGCTGACAGCATCCACCTCTCTTAAGAGAAGCTAAACAAGATCTGAAGAGCTGAAAATTTCCATTATGCTCAGCACCAAGGCAGCTATCTTCACCCTCAGTAAAATGAGGTCCAATGGCAAGGTGGAAGCAAGACACTTGTGATGGTATTTGGGGGTCAACCTTGTGGTTCCCAGAGGTCTGGGCCATCCTAGGGCTCTACGTCCCTCCTGCCCCTCGGAGTTGGGGCTCAGGAAGGCAGAAATGAATGATTGGTGTTCAAGAAAATCAACCCTGAATATTCATTGGAAGGACTGATGCTGAAGCTGAAGCTCCAATACTTCGGCCATCTGATGCAAAGAGCTGACTCATTGGAAAAGACCTTGATGCTGGGAAAGATCGAAGGCAGGTGGAGAAGGGGGTGACAGAGGATGAGATGGTTGGATAGCATCACCGACTCAATGGGCATGAGCTTGAGCAAGCTCTGGGAGATGGTGATGAACAGGGAAGCCTGGCGTGCTGCCGTCCATGGGGTCGTAAAGAGTCAGACATGACTTAGCAACTGAACAATATTTGCCAATTATTGGTGACACCAGCTGGCTGGCGTCCAGGGAGCCCCAGGGTTAATAGTGAAAAATAGTAGGTGTCAATGCGCTATTTTAAATATTGATTTATTTGTCTGTTCACTTATTCCGCTGCCTTGGGTCTTAGTTGCAGCATGTGGGATCCTTGTTGCATCACGCAGAATCTCCCATTGCGGTGTTTGGACTCCTCCGTTGCGGTATTCGGGCTTGGTTGCCCCACAGCTTGTGGGATCTTCCTGGACCAGATATAGAACCCATGTCCCATGCACCAGCAGGCAGCTTCCTCACCACTGGACCCCCAGGAAGTCCTCCAAGTGTCCTTTTAAAACAACAGCATAATTCATAGAACAGCGATTGTTATCCCATAGAAAGAGCTCTGGACGTGAGGTTGGATCTCAGCGGGTTACTCCAGCCATCACCCCTGACAGCCCCAGGTGCACCAAGAGGAAGAGCTGGTGATGGGCTGGCATTTCCCAGGGGCAGAGGTGGTGCCACCCCTGCCAGGGGAGAGTAGAGCAGGCTCCCTCTCAGGGGCTATTTCCTCTCTCCTCTCTGGGAAGCACCAGCCTCTCTTCTGAGCAGCTCTGGTGACCTTAATGTTGGGTGTAATACAGCTGGGATGAAGAAGCTGCTGGGGGACCAGTTAGGGACCCGATTCCTATCGGGAGCCACTGGGCTACAGGGTCATGCTGGGACAGAAGGACACCCATGGCCTGCGGAGGGCTGGCACCAGCTCCCGACTCTGCCCAGGGCATCCCAGGGGCAACGCGGGGGCTCAGGTGGGGCCGGAGGGGTGAGGGAAGCCCAGCTGCCTGAAATCCAATTCACTCTCAGGTCAAGATGCCAAACGGTCCATTCGCTGGATTTACTTGCTGCCTTCAACTCTTCAGTTTTTGTTGACTGGTTTTCATTTTGTCTTTATAACGGCGTTTTAAGGAATTGACCTGCAGCCCATAAGAGGTTCTCGAGGCTGTCAGGCCCAGAGACTCACTCGGGCTATTTCACGTAAAGGTGTTTATTGATGGACGCAGCAATAGGAAAGCAGAGACCCCGCGGGGCCCAGGAACAGCCAGCCTGTCATGGAAAGAAGCGGAGGAGAAACAGAGCCTGCCTGGTGGGGGCTTGGGGGGGGTCATTCCAGGTTGTGGCAGCTCCGGGAGCCAGGTGTCCTCACCTCTCAATGGCTGGGGTGCTCCTGGTCTCTCCTGGTCTCTCCTAAAGAGCGAATTGCCCATCCATAGCAGATCAGCAAGCTTCACGCAGGGACAAAAATCCTCTCTCAGGTGTCCCCAGGCACATGGCCCCAGGCACACGGCCAGTGCTTAAGGGTGCTGGGTGAAGGTGTGGATGAGCAAGGAAGGGGTTTGCATAGCTGGACAGGAACTTTTAAAAAGATGTTACAATTTATTTAAAAAATTATGTTATTATACCTATGGTTATTTTGTTTATTTCTATTTTTTTAGCCATGCCTCAAGGCACTGGCAACCCACTCCAGTATTCTTGCCTGGAAAATCCCATGGACGGAGGATCCTGGTAGGTTGCAGTCCGTCGGGTTGCTAACAGTCGGACACGACTGAAGCAACTTAGCAGCAGCAGCAAGGCATGTGGGGTCTTAGTTCCCTGATCAGGGACCGAGGCAACCCCTGCGTTGGAAGTGTAGGGTCTTAACCACTGCATCATCGGGGAAGTCCTTGAACTGGAATTTGAGGCTTAGCATTCTCCTACTTCAGGTAGCTCCCTGCCCAGCAAATCTGCACCAGCCCAGCCGGGGCTGGACTTCCTCATTGCCCAAGGGTTTTGCTGCCCGGGGCCTGGGAGAGAGTTTGAGCATATACACTTCTGCAGGGGGAGAGGCAGGAGGAGGGATGCCAGCAGTGACCTGGGGCCATGCCCGGGGCGGGCGGGGGGACATGGCCTCTGGGGGCTGAGCCCAGCCTTTCTGCCTGAGGGGCCATGGCGGTGGGAGGCGCTGGCACGGGCTCGGCTCCGCCTCCGGTGTTTGGTGCCCTGTCTGCGCCAGGCTCCCTCCCAGGGCTTGACACACCCTGAGTGGAAGTCCTGTTACCTCCTGCATTTCACAAACAGGAAAACGAGGCACAGAGTGGTGAGCAGTCAGACTCAAGCTCCCGTTTGACCAGACGTTCCCACTTAAAACCCACTCTTTTATTCCTTGGTGGGGAGATAAGCAGTTGCCTCTGATCTTCTCAGTGCTGGGCCCAGGGACGGGAACTTGGATTGCTGGCCTCCTACTCAGGTTCTATAGAGAATTTGCGCTCTCTCTTTTCCCAGATGGACTGTTTCCCTGATGGCAGGTATGGTTTGATTTTTTTTAAATAATATTTTTTAGTGTCAATACTTTTTTTTAAGGATTTTTTTTTTCAGTTGGAGGATATTTGCTTTACGGGCTTCCCTGATGGCTCAGTTGGGTAAGAATTTGCCTGCAAGGCAGGAGACCTGGGTTTGATCCCTGGGTTGGTAGGATCCCCTGGAAGAGGGCATGGCAACCCACTCTTTCTTGCCTGGAGAGTCCCCAGGGACAGAGGAGCCTGGTGGGCTGCAGTCCATAGCGTCACAAAGAGTCAGACATCACCAAGCAACTAAGAACAGCATTTGCTTTACAATATTGATTTTTCTGGGAGCAGAAGCAGCCCCTTGTTGACTGCTGGGCACCCATGTTGTTTGGCCCTTTGTCTTCCCTTCCTTTTATCACTCAGTCTTGTCTTATTACTATTTAGCTTTTTTTTTTTTTAATAGTGCTGTTGTTCAGTTGCTAAGTTCTGTTCAGCTCTTTGTGACCCTATAAACTGCAGCACGCCAGGCTTCTCTGTCCTTCACCATCTACCAGAGTTTGCTCAAACTCATGTCCATCGAGTCGGGGATGCCATCCAGCCATCTCATCCTCTGTCGTCCCCTTCTCCTGCCCTGTCTTCCCAGCATCAGGGCCTTTTCCAATGAGCTGTCTCTTCGCATCAGGCAGCCAGAGTATTGGAGCTTTAGCTTCAGCATCAGTCCTTCCAGTGAATATTCAGGGTTGATTTCCTTTATTATTTTTTAAAGGGTTTTTTTTTTTTTTTTTGATGTGGACCATTAAAAAAAAAGTCTCCATTGAATTAGTTTCAATATTGCTTCTACTTTCTGTTTTTTGGCCTTGAAGGGTGTGGGAGCTGAGCTCCCTGACTGGGGATGGAACCCACACCTCCTGCTTTGGAAGGGGGAATCTTAACCACTGGACCACCAGGGAACTCCCACAGTTCAGCCTTATTCTTCTGTTCATAAACCTGGCTGCCTCCCCTCTGGGTCCTTCCCCTGCTTTTCAGGGTTAATAAGAGTCACATCTTCCTGGCCCCATGGGCTCCAGGGCAACTTGCCCACATTCTTTTGCAAGGCTTCCCTGAATCCCAGGAAGGGGATGGGTGTGGGCAGTCAGGGCTCAGTTACTCCCAAAGACCCTCCCTCCTTCCTGCCAAGGCCAAGCCCCTGGAGCTGCCCGGGCATATGCATGGTGCCTGGCTTATTTAGAAAAGTACCAATAGGGTATTCCATCCCTAATCCCAGACACCCACCATGGGGGATGCCTGTCTTTGATTTTGTGTTTGTTTTTACAACGGGTTTTCGGTTCTTCTCTCGGGAGATGGAGATGGCCCTGCCCCTCAGGAAGCTGGCACTTCCTGAGCCCTGATGCCCTCCCCACTGGGCACCAGATGATGGAGAATCATTTCTGGTGGGAGGAAGCAGCGAGGGGCCTTCTGTGCACCAGAGTTGCTGCCTCGTAAGTGCAACAAAAGGGAACGCGGGATAACAGCCCTTCTGGCTCGCTGCTCGTGCTGCTGAGAGCAGCGCCCGCCCCAAGAACGCTCGCTGATGGCCTTCTAGATAATGATAAATCGTGTGTATTTTTAGTTTGGAATTGAACTTCATCTCTCCATTTCTGGTGTGGTTTCAGGTGTGTGTGTGTGTGTGTGTGTGTGTTTTCCTTCTCCCCTGGGGTCTAAAAACTAGACATTTGTGCGTTTACCCAGCGCATTTATTCGCTGCCAGAAATTGACATATGGACTCATTAATTCCTCCACACTCGTTCTCACCCCTAAACACTCACTTGGCTGAACCAGGAGGGGAGCTGTGCTCAAGAGGGCTCTTCTGAAGGAAATGCGTAGACCCGGGAACAGGTGTGTCCTGGAGGCAGGGGACTGGCCCCATCAGTGGCTGATGGTTTCTGCACTTACACAGGCCTCCAGGGCTTCCCTGGCGCTCCAGTGGCTGAGAATTCGCCTTGCAACGCAGGGGGACACTGGTGTGATCCCTGGTCCAGGAAGATCTCACAAACCAAGGGGCGCCTGAGCCCCTGTGCTGCAAACACTGAAGCCTGGGCGCCTTAGAGTTCATGCTCTTCAGCAAGAGAGGGGACCCCCACTCGCCTCAACCAGAAGAAGCCTGTGCACAACAATGAAGGCCCAGCACAACCAGAAACAAAGATAAATTTATAAATTTCGAAAAGAAAAAGCATGCCTTTGGGCCCAACCCCCAGAGTTTCTGATTTAGTAGATCTGGGATGAGACCCAAGCATCCCTAACAAGTTCCCAGAGGACGCTGATGTTGTGGTCGTAGGTTCCACACTTTGAGAACCACTGGCCTAAATCCTTGCTCCTCAGAGTGTGGGCCTGGGAACCAGGAGTATCAGCATCGCCTGGGAGCTTGTTAGGGATTTGGACTCTTGGGCCTCACCTCGGGTCTAATGAAAATATGCATTTTAGCAGGATGATCGGAATGTGCATTACGGCTTGAGAAGCACTGGACTGGTTGATTTCTCAAGGCTCTTTGCAGCTCAGCGGCCTCTGTCTTGCCTGCACATTACATTTACCCGGGGAGCTTTTAAACCATCGTAAGCCCAGGCTGTGCCCTAGACCAATTAAAGCAGCATCTCTGGGGGTGGGGCCTGGGCATCTGTGTTTTGTAACAGCTCCCCAGGTGATCCCAGTGTGCAGCCCCATCTGAGAACCACTGTTCCAGCTGGAAGGGTGAAATCAGCAAAATGCCTCATGCAGCCTTGACCTTGAATGGAGAAAGAGACATTTGTTCTTCCCTCCACGGTCACTCACCCGTATCCGCCTTTCTTTTTCTGGCCCGGAGAGAGCTCAGCTTTTGTTGCTGTAGGGTCGCCCATCTTCCCGACATGCCTTCCGTGGACCACGGCCTTGTCTCCTCTCTCTCACTTCCGTCTCGCGGGCTAGGCAAACCGCAGGAGGTGAGACGGGGACCCGCAGGCTGCTGGCTGAGCCAAGAACCTCACCTTCAGAAAACAGACGAAGGCCCAGATCCTGGCACCTGGCTTCCCCAGCCTGGCTGGGAGGCAGCCCAACAGGGATGCTTGTACAGGTAGCAGACATGCAAAGGAGTTGCTGCTGATGCAGCCTGAGCATCCTTCTGAGAGTATCAATCCCCAGTGGTGGACTGGATGGAGTTGGGGCCTAAGTGGCCCTGACTGTATTTTGTGGCTCGGTGCTCCTGATTTAGAGGCCACCTGTCCCCCAGCCTGGCTGCCTCTTCTCCCCTATCATCCTCTCCCCCCAGCCATCACCTCCCTGGCCTAGGGGGCTCCTTTCTGACCCTTTGAAGCAGGGAGGTCAAAGGGAGACGCTGCTCTGACCTCTTTGGCTAAAATCTTTCTTCTGTATCCCAAGGTGGGTTTTGGGGAAGGACTGGGCAGCCCCAGATTCCCTGGGTCCTAGGCCCGTGGGCCCCCTCAGGGTTCTCAGATGGGGCTGCATGCTGGAATCACCTGGAGAGCTTTTACAAAACACAGATGCCCAGGTCTCACCCCCAGAGATGCTGCTTTAATTGGTCTGGGGCCCAGCCTGGGCTTCAGTTCAGTTCAGTCACTCAGTTGTGTCCGACTCTTTGCGACCCCATGAATCGCAGCACGGCAGGCCTCCCTGTTCATCACCATCTCCCAGAGTTCACTCAGACTCATGTCCATCGAGTCCGTGATGCCATCCAGCCATCTCATCCTCGGTCGTCCCCTTCTCCTCCGGTCCCCAATCCCTCCGAGCATCAGAGGGCCTACGATGGTTTAAAAGCTCCCAGTAAATGCAATGTACAGGATGAGGAATAAGAGGTTGAAAAGACTGGGCTTGTGGGTCCTTGAGAAGCAACTCAAGGGAGGTGAGGTAAGGGCTCCTCTCGCTTCTCAGTGTTGTCGCAGCATCTGAAACATATGCCCAGCTTTTCCTGAAAACTACAGGTGTGAATGAGCATGGGGTAGTTTTGTGCCTCTGAGCGGACATGTGCATGCGGTTCAAGTGTATGTGCACGTGTGTTGTGAGTTCAGGGGCACCTTTACCTCCCCAGGCCTGAGAGTGTGTGCAGGGGACATGATCTGCGTGGCCTGGCCTGTGTGGACCCTCCACAGAGGAGGACTCAACTGCGGATGTATACACGGGCTGGAATCCTCATGGGACGGAGTGGATGTTGGAACGAGGGTTGTTTTCCATTCCTCAGGTTTGGGGTCCGGTGACACCACACCCCACCCCACCTAAGTGGACCTGGAGAGGTTGCTGTCCCCTGAGGATGGGCTGAGTGACACTCAGTGAAGAGGCAGGGGGCTGGACCTGATGACCTGTTGAGCCCTCGCTCACAAAGAGAGCCCCATCTGTGTCCTGGGGCCTCCTGTGTTCCAGCACTGGCCTCTCTCATTTCCCAGGGGCATCCCAGCCTGAGCGATGCAGAAGGAAGCTTTGCTGACTTCTGCGGCCTTGATTCCTCACCCTCCCCACTTTGGAAGAACGTCCGCTCTACTCTCATCTTTGCCACTGAGAGCCAGCCTTCAACGTGACCCGCTTCTTCCCGGCTGCCGAGGCCTAGAAGTGATGGACTCCACTTCCACTCTCCCCAACGGGCTCCCAGATGGAGTGATGCACCACTCCCCTCCCGCAGTGTCCCGGGGGGGGACCCTTTCCTCCCTCTCCCCCATCGCCCCTGCACTTTCCTCGCTGCCAATGCCCATGCTGGCTGGCTCGATGAATTTGTTGAGGAGCGTATTTAAGAGGCATTTCACCTCGAGTTTTGATGTGCTTGATGTATTACCCGTAAATATCAACTAACAGAAGGAGAGTGGCCTCCTTGGAGGAGAAGTGGGTATTCTGGAGGAGACCAAGAGTTGACATAGTCCCAGAGGAGACAAGGGAACAAGTCACATGATTGGCCTGCATCCTGAACCCCTACTGTGTGCTGTCCCCGGGGCTGCAGGGGTGCGGTGCACACAGTTGGTGCTCTTGAGGATATGAGTCTGGCTGAGCAGACTGGGTACCACAGGGCAGATGAGGGGGTGCACGAGGGACGTGGTTAAGGACTGGGGTTTGCAGGGGGCTTCATTAAGAGGGGACTAGAGAGAAGGTTTTGTTGAGTGAAGAGAGAGGAAGGGCATGAGGGGTCAGTGTGGGCAAAGGCCTGAGAGTGAGGGTGGCGAGGACCCTGCAGGGGCTCAGGCTGGATGAAGAGTTGGGCTGAGGGAGAAAATGGCACGGATTCAGAGGGGCTTGGTGTCTGGGTTTCCCAGGCCTCCCCCGCCCAGGTGAGGGACAGAGTCGGGGTGGGTGTGAAGACCACGGCTGAGCTCTGCCACTGCGACGCAGATGCCTCGGCCCGCTCTTCCTCGCCACAGGATGCCGCCCTGCCCGCCGGCACAATGAAAAGATCACCTGGCTCCTCTCTCTCCTCCTTTGCGGCCCTGGAAATGGCAATTTCCCCCAGAGGCTTGGAAACCTTAGCCATGGGGACAGACAGTCAGGCTAAGGTGACCCTGTCTCCAGGGGGCTGGCGAGAACACTCTCAGCCCTTCCCAGACTGGAGCAGGCTCCAGCCAGCTGGCCCCTGTGCCCCTTGTGGAGCCTGGGGATGCTCTCAGGGGGCCCGAGAGAGAGTGTGTGAGTGTGAGAGTGTGTCTGTGTGTGAGAGTACATGCGGGTATGTGCGTCTGCAGGTGTGCGGGGGTACATCTTGAGCCACCTTTCTCCAGCGCTGAGAATCTCCCCGGGCCCCACCCTCTGACGGTACTAGCTGGACTGACTCTTCCACATATTTAAGGCAGAAC
This sequence comes from Nanger dama, assembly GCA_917880005.1. Classification (NCBI taxonomy): domain Eukaryota; kingdom Metazoa; phylum Chordata; class Mammalia; order Artiodactyla; family Bovidae; genus Nanger; species Nanger dama. The sequence continues at coordinate 50,961 of CAKJTW010000296.1, read as the reverse complement.
TGCCATCTGGTGTGTCAACAGGCCTTTCTGGTGGGAAGGCCACCCTGACTTTCAGCTTCTGGGGACTTTCCCTCCTGTTTGCTTCAAACTTCTCTTCTATCGGGCTCAGCCGGTAAAGAATCCGCCTGCAATGAAGGAGACCGGGGTTCAGTCCCTGGGTTGAGAATAGCCCCTGGAGAGGGGAAACGCTACCCCCTGCAGTATTCTGGCCTGGAGAATTCCATGGACTGCATAGTCCTTGGGGTCGCAGAACTGGACACAACTGAGTGATTTCCACTTTCACTTTCTCCTCCATCACCCTCTCAATCCCCAGTTCTTCCTACCTTCCCCCACTCTCCCAGAGGTAAACTCAGGCCTGCTACAGGTCTATTAATGAACCGCATGGCTCTTGAGCCCCTGTGTACAGTCACATGACCCATGTCTGACCATTCAGAGACCGCCTCCCCTGGGCAAACATGATTAGCCCAAGCCACGACCAATCAAAATCCTTTTCTGGAATTGGTCCATGGATCCAGAGCAAAGACAACTATTCTTGCTCAGGATGCTCTCGTGAGAAGTCGTCAGTGTGCCATTCCGGTGGCTGTCTTCATCACCTTGTTGGAGACAGCCCACCTGCAGCTGAGATACCAAAGATGAAACTCCCGTGGAGGCTGGTGGGAGAAAAGAGAGACACAGGCGAAGATGGAGATGCAGGTGTAGACAGGCCGTATCGGTCCCGACCTCCCAGTTCCTAGTCTTTCCTTCCATTCTGTGAGCTATCCTGGAATCCTCTGAGCTACGAGAGCCAAACAACTCCCCTTTTGCTGAAACGAGTCGAGTTCAGTTTCTGCCACTTGCCCTCTGTGTGGTCCTGTTCTCTCGAACAGCAGGGCCTGGGGTTCTCACTTCCTGGCCTTCCACGCTCTCCTCCTGGAAGATTAAAGTCAAACGTGCTCTTTCAAACCTCTCTTTCCCGTGGCCCTCCCCTACTCTGGTTGCTGATACAGTACACAGGCTTTGTCTTTTTCCCTGCTACAGAAACAAAGTAGCATATTTAGAGACCCCTGGGTATGAGAAAGGTTGAGGAGCCTTGGGTGAAGACACCCTCAGGTAATCTTGGTCCTTCTAACATTTAGCATCAAGAGGGCAGGTCTGAGAGAGGCAAGACTGTGGCGTTTGGGCCACCTGACTCTGCTTTTCCTGATGCGATAGCCCTTGCCTCCACCTCCTCTTGTGTTTATATCTACATCCATGAACATTATTCACAGGGCTTGGCTGGTTTACCATTTTTATTATTTTTTCAAAAAGGAAATATCTGGGATTTTTTTCTTCTTTATAAAAGTAATTCACAGTCATGATGCCATAGTAAGATGAAACCGAGGCAGCGGAAAATTCCCTGACTTTAGTGACAGCCCTGAATCAGTTCCCAGGCAGCCCATCTCGGTCTCTAGCAGGAATTTTGTTCTTAACACAAGTCCTCCCAGCAGCCCTGCGCTCATCTCTTCCCTTCTGGCCGCTCAGCGCCCCCAGCCTGCATGGCCTCCTTTGTCCCCAGACCACGCGGTAGACGTGGAGAGACTTGGCAAGAGAAGGGCAGCACGTGTAACCTTCTGTCCGGTGCAGCAGTCTCGGCCGTGGCAACTGGCATATGGTGGTCTACTGAGGCGTGCGCACCGCCGAGATGGGAAGCGCACTCACTACCTTCTGGGGCAGCCCTTCTGCGACGGGGGCAGCTGTAATTGTTGGAAAGTTCTTCCCTTTGTTTAGCTAAAATCTGCCCCCTGGATGCCCTTGGTTGAAGGCCTGCCCTCTGGAGCACTGCAAAGTCAGTCTGTTCCTCTTCCACATGACAGCTTTCACACCGTCAAGACAGCTAGCATGTCCCTCGTGAGTCTCTCTTTCTCTGGTGAAACATCCTGATTTCTGAAAAACACATCAGAGGAAGGGCAGCTTGAGAGCCCTCGCTGACCTGCTTTTCTACTGTTCGTGCTCTGCGAGGCCCTTCTTACACTCTGGTCCCCAGCCAGAAGGAAACTCCCCAGAGACGTCTGACCCCAGTCATGAACCAGGAGGATATGGCGATGCCACGTCGCAAGTCGGGCACAGTGTGCTCGTCGGGAGTGCCAGGAGCCTTATACAGAAGCCTGGACCCATTGCCAGAGATCCCGGCTCAGCAAGTGTGGGACTAGACCCAGGAATCTGTATCTTTACGAAGAGCTCCACAGGTTCTGTTGACGAGGAAAATAGGAAAACAGGGAAGTAAGTGTTGGTAGGGTGGGTGGCACGATGCTTAGTCAGGACTCATTTGTTTGGAGCTAGAAACCTCACTTAATCAGCTTAGGCAAGTAAGGGATGTATTGGGGTGGGAGCTGCGGGAGAGTCGGAGATGGCAGTGGGGACCAGGTCTCCGGGAACCGGTTGGAGGACCTGGAACTCTCGTCCCTATGTTTTTCGCTTGGCTTCTGGTGAAGGATCTTTCTAGGCAGTGAAGAGCACAGTCATGAGCATGGGCTTCTCATCTCGACCATTATGAGGCCAGACGTGCGTGGTGATTTTAGCCTGGCTGCATTGTGCTCGGCTCCATAAGAAACGGGGTGCCCCATACCTCATCATCCTTCTTTCATCGCTGGTCTGCCCATCCATCTGTTGGCTCCTTCACCCTTTCAGCCAGGCGGACAGGCAGGGGGCCCTGGGTGAGCGCAGGCAGGGCTCTGTGGGTGTTCCGTGGGCACCGCTCTCAATGTCAGCAGGATACAATCACCACCCCCAGTATGGATGTGGCTGCTTCACTTCTCAGCACAGCTTTCCCCAGTTTAAAGCTGGAAGCCATGCCAGGGAAACCACACCAGACATTTTATTGATAATTTATTTTATTTTGTGGGTATATACTCAGTTGTGTCTGACTCTTTGCAATTGCATGGATGTAGCCCACCAGGCTCCTCTGTCCATGGAATTTTCCAGGCAAGAATACTGGAGTGGGTTGCCATGCCCTCCTCCATGGGACCTTCCCGACCCAGGGACTGTACCTGCGTCTCCTGTATCTCCTGCATTGCTGGTGGATTCTGTACCTACGGACCCATTGGGAAAGCCCAATTTTATTTTGATTTGTAGTCATTTTAAAAACGGCAACAAATAATTACTTAAAATGTTAAAAAAATGTGGTGCCTTCGTATAATGGAATAATATAAAAAGAGAAATATGCATGAGCTATAGTTAAACATTTATGACATGTGACCCCAGACCTTTTAACAGAGAATTTCATAGAGGGGTTTGGTTAAATGAGCCAAATTGGGGAACTGTACAGGCTCTCATGGAAGTAGCAACTGCAGGGAGCAGCCACCATCCTTGGAGCAGAGGAACATGGCAAGACGGTGGGATTATTCGAATTTAGGAGCTGGGATTAGTGCTCTACTGGGAGGGGCAGGCGCTGGTTAGTGGGCACAGGAGGAGTCTTTAGAGAGGGCGCAAGACAGGCGGCTGGCGGCTGGTTCTGGTAGTGCAGAGGAAGAAAAATGCAAACTGGAACCAACTCCCGATAATCAGCTCCACCGCCAGGGTGACCTCGAGAGAAACAGGAAGCAGAGGGAGGAACAAGGGCTGCCTCCCTCCTCCTGCCTTCCCAGGCCATCTAGTTCTCTCTCCTCCTGCCCTCAGTCTTTCCCAGCACCAGGGTCTTTTCCAATGAGGTGGTTCTCCCCATCAGGTGGCCACAGTATTGTAGCTTCAGCACTTGTCCTTCCCATGAAGAGAGGCTCCCAGAGAAAGGCTTCACGCAAGCCTGCACGTGGTCTACACGGCAGGCTCACAGGAGGAATCTCACATGGGGAGCCTCTCCAGGGCAGGGACAGCTTAATGCTGGGGTGGAGCAGTGAGCAGTGAGGTCTCCAGGGGCTGCTGGAGAGCTGAAGCTCCTTGGGGACCATCCCAGAAAGGCTGCCATGGCCTCAGCTGAGATTGAGAATGCAGGATGGTGATGCATCTGCTTCTTGCTGTGTGACCTTCTCCAAATCTCGATTTCTTCCTCTTTACGATCCTTCAGAGGGCTGTCAGGTGGGTAAGGAGCAATGTATATCGACCACACGGCTTCCCAGGTGGCACTAGGGGTAAAGAACCCACCTGCCAGCGCAGGAGACCCAGGTTCGAACCCTGGGTTGGGAAGATCCCCTGGAGGCGGGTACGGCAACCCACTCCAGTATTCTTGTCTGGAGAGTCCCACAGACAGAGGACCCTAGCGGGTTCCAGCCCATAGGGTTGCACAGAGCCAGACACAACTGAAGCGGCTTAGCACCCACGCGTGTAGTGCACAGTGTCTGGCACACAGTAGCTCCTGAATGAGAGCTGGGAATTGTGATTATCAGTAAGAATGGGGGTGGTGACGGTGGTGGCAGCCTCTGGCCTTGAGCTTGTGAGATGACCTCACTTCTTTCTGAGGTGGTGGGGCCCCAGAGGGCAGAGACATGGGTAGAATGAGGGCACGTGGGGCAGAAGCCCTGTCCCGGGAGGCCTTGGAGGTCTCTCTGAGCATCTGGGGGAGATTGCCTCATGCTATGGGGTGCTTGGAGGCCTAGGGCTGCAGGAAGCACCCTGCCCAAGGGCAGCCTGCCTTCCAGTGTCCGGAGGCCCGTAAGGGCCCTGCTCCATTCGCATGCCTCAACCACATGCATAATTTCCAGACTCCGCCGCTGCAGTGGAAATTTGGATCAGAGCGAGTGGGTGTAAAGAATGTCAAGCGAGATTCGATTACAATTTTTATTTTGGAAAAACCTTCATCAAAATATGTATATCTAATTAGGACAATTACAGCACGGGAACAAAAACTGATTAAAAATCAGACACTCCATAAATTACAAGTGTTTTCCTCCAGCTGGGGCGCATCTCCGGCTGCTGAGCTGCAAAGGCCAATCAATGGAGCTGATGCTCTGGGAGCGGGCAGGGGGAGGCGGGGGCTCCCGGGGCAGGACAGGACGGGGTGCTGAGCACAGCCAGTGGGGGGCCCTGGCACCACCTTACAGCCGCCGTCCTGGGGTGCGGAGGCAGCTGGGGTCTGCTCAGGGGCAGGAAGAGCTGGCAGTGCCTGGGATAAGCAGGAATCTGGAGTGGTGTGGACGTGCCTATACGTGTGTGTGTGTGTGTGTGTGTGTGTGTGTGTGTGTGTGTGTGTGTGCACTTTGCTGAGCCTGCTTGGAAGATCATGAGTGTGCACATGCGTGCATCACTGTGTGAACATCTGGCCAACGTCTGTATCACAGCAAGAGGGCGCAAACGGCCGCACAGGCTTAACGCACAGCGGCATCTGGAGTTCTGCGCCAGAGGCGGACAGGGCAGGGCCAGAGCAGGCTGGCGGCCCGCCCAAGGCCCGCGCAATGATGGCCACCACTCACCTGACGCTGGGGACGGGCCCGGCGTGTCACCAGGCAGCCGCAGCTGCTCTCTAAGACATCCCAAGATGAGGCCATGGAAAATGAGCACAGCTGCCCTTCACTGAGGGGCTACTGTGTACTGGGGGCTTCCCAGGTGGCTCAATGGTAAAGAAGCGTCCTTCCAATCCAGGAGATATGGGTTCAGTCCCTGGGTCGGGAAGATCCGATGGAGGAGGAAAGGGCAACTCACTCCAGTATCCTTGCCTGGAGAATCCCATGAACAGAGGAGCCAGGCGGGCTACAGTCCACAGGGTCACAAAGAGCTGGACACAGCTGAGCACACGTGCACTCTGCTGGACACTGTGCCAAGCCCTTTACATGCGTCATCTTGTCAGGCCTGTTCAATGACATTGAGAGGTAGGCGTGGTTGGCAGAATAACACCTCCCTAACAGCCGCTGGATCATGGAAAAAGCAAGAGAGTCCCAGAAAAACATCTATTTCTGCTTTATTGACTATGCCAAAGCCTTTGACTGTGTGGATCACAATAAACTGTGGAAAATTCTGAAAGAGATGGGAATACCAGATCACCTGATCTGCCTCTTGAGAAACCTATATGCAGGTCAGGAAGCAACAGTTAGAACTGAACATGGAACAACAGACTGGTTCCAAATAGGAAAAGAAGTAAGTCAAGGTTGTATATTGTCACCCTGCTTATTTAACTTATATGCAGAGTACATCATGAGAAATACTGGGCTGGAAGAAGCACAAGCTGGAATCAAGATTGCTGGGAGAAATATCAATAACCTCAGATATGCAGATGACACCACCCTTATGGCAGAAAGTGAAGAGGAACTAAAAAGCCTCCTGATGAAAGTAAAAGAGGAGAGTGAAAAAGTTGGCTTAAAGCTCAACATTCAGAAAATGAAGATCATGGCATCCGGTCCCATCACTTCATGGGAAGTAGATGGGGAAACAGTGGAAACAGTGTCAGACTTCATTTTGGGGGCTCCAAAATCACTGCAGATGGTGATTGCAGCCATGAAATTAAAAGACGCTTACTCCTTGGAAGAAAAGTTATGACCAACCTAGATAGTATATTGAAAAGCAGAGACATTACTTTGCCAACTAGGGTCCGTCTAGTCAAGGCTATGGTTTTTCCAGTGGTCATGTATGGATGTGAGAGTTGGACTGTGAAGAAAGCTGAGTGCCAAAGAATTGATGCTTTTGAACTGTGTTGTTGGAGAAGACTCTTGAGAGTCCCTTGGACTGCAAGGAGATCCAACCAGTCCATTCTAAAGGAGATTAGCCCTGGGTGTCCTTTGGGAGGAATGATGCTAAAGGTGAAACTCCAATACTTTGGCCACCTCATGAGAAGAGTTGACTCATTGGAAAAGACTCTGATGCTGGGAGGGATTGGGGGAAGGAGGTAAAGGGGACGACAGAGATGAGATGGCTGGATGGCATCACCGACTCGATGGATGCGAGTCTGAGTGAACTCCGGGAGATGGCGATGGACAGAGAGGCCTGGCGTGTTGTGATTCATGGGGTCGCAAAGAGTCAGACATGACTGAGCGACTGAACTGAGCTGAGCTGAGCTGAACCCTCAGGATGTCTACATCACAGCCCCTGGAGCCTGTAAGGATGTTGCCTTCCTTGGCTAAAGAGATTTTGCAATGTGATTAAATTAAGGATCTTGAGATGGAGAGCTTATCCTGGATCACTTCAGTGGACCCAATATGATCATAGAGGTCCTTAAAAGTGAAGGCGGGGGTCAGAGCAAGAGATGTGACTGGTAAGAGAGGATGCTCAGAGAGATGCTATGTTTCTGGCTTTGAAGATGGAGGAAAGGGACCACGAGCCAAGGAATGGGAGGGGCCTCTAAAAGCTGGTAAAGCAAGAAAACCTTCTCCCCCAGAGCCTCCAGAAGGAGGGCAGTTGGGCTTACATCTAAAAACCTTTTTATTTTTATATTGGAGTACAGTCCATTAACAATGTTGTGATAGTTTCATGTCAACAGCAAAGGGACTCAGCCATATATATGCATGTATCCATTCTTCCCCAAATTCCCTTCCCATCCAGGCTGCCACACAACATTGAGGAGAGTTCCCTGTGCTATACAGTAAGCCCTTGGTTAGCCATTTTAAATATAGCCATGGGTACATGTCCATGTCCATCCCAAACTCCCTAACTCTCCCTTTCCCCCAACCTTCGCCCCCCACCGCTCCGGGAACCATAAGTCTGACATCTTAATTTTAGCCCAGAGGTGCGTGCGCAGCTCCTCACCTACCGGACTGTAAGATAACACTTTGTGTGCTTTTCAGCCTCTACCTCTGTGATAACTCGCCACAGGAGCAACTGGACACTGATAGGCCAGTTAATGCTATTTTGCCATATTAGGGGCATAGAAATTGGAGCTCAGAGACCTAAAGTAATTTACTCAAGCTCACCTGGCCAGTAAGTGGCAGGACCACGATTTGGGGCAGCCTGACAGGACATGAGCTGGCCTCTCTCACCCATCTGCTGAACTGCACCATCTCTCTACAGCAATCAGAAGGGCCAGACTTCTTATTTCCCGGCAAGCTTAGAGATACCCCTTCTTAGCTGCCAGCTCAGAGAGGATGAAATCGAGGGCCCTATTCTGGGGAGAGAACTCTGAAAATCCTGGCCACATTCCATTTAAAGCTTTCATTGAAGGTGGCTTGTGAATTTTCCCTCCAAGGACAGGAAGGGGTTTACGTCTGATCCCGGAGCCAGCGCTGACACGAGGTGCTTCTTGCATCCCCAGCCAATCCTCTTGGAATGCGACGCTGGGCCTCAGCCCCCTCCTCTCCCTTCCTCCCCACTCAAGTCAAATCCCCTTTAGTCGGTACTCTCGGGCACAGGTCTTCCACAGCGCCTTGGTCTTGGGAAGCTCAGGAGACAGATTACCGTGGGCTCAGAACTCACAGCCCTGGGCAGAGGGCAGGGCTGGGATGGGAGGAGGAGCCCCCTGCCTGGCCTTCGACACTCACCCCTGAGCTTTGCAGTTTCCCCTTGGCATGGGGCACTAAGGGCTTAAAGCACCCATCTGAGATGGCATGGGGGGAGGGCGATACAGGGAGAGACGCTGGCTTAGGACTCAGGCCACCTGGGCTCTAATACTGGCTCCCCAGGGGGGCTCATTTCATTACGGCTTTGCTGGTCCATGCATCTGCCAAGGCCAAGAGCTGTGCTGACTCTAAATATAGCAGTTTCTAGGGGTTCAAGCACTTTTATCAGGACTCAATTTCTCTCCTCCTCAAGCTTCCCCTTAGGCTCCTTGTCAGGACAGGTTCCTCCACAGCACAGGCAAGACAGCCACTGGTCATGCAGGCTCTCACCTTCTAGTGTTACCAGCTCAGTTCAGCTGCTCAGTCGTGTCCGACTCTTTGCAACCCCATGGACTGCAGCACGCCAGGCTTCCCTGTCTGTCACCAACTCCTGGAGTTTACCCAAACTCATGTCCATTGAGTCGGTGATGCCATCCAACCATCTCATCCTCTGTCGTCCCCTTCTGCTCCTGTCTTCAATCTTTCCCAGCATCAGGGTCTTCTCCAAAGAGTCAGTTCTTCACATCAGGTGGTCAGTCAAGTATTGGAGTTTCAGCTTCAACATCAGTCCTTCCAATGAACACTCAGGACTGATCTCCTTTAGGATGGACTGGTTGGATCTCCTTGCAGTCCAAGGGACTCTCAAAAGTCTTATCCAACACCACAGTTCTAAAGCATCAATTCTTCAGTGCTCAGCTTTTAGTTCAACTCTCACATCCATATGTGACTACTGGAAGAACCATAGCCTTGACTAGAGTGTTACCAATCCCAGTGCAAAGTAGCTTTTAAAAAAATATTTATTTGTTTCTTTGGCTGTGCCGGGTCTGAGTTGTGGCATGTGGGATCTAGTTCCCTGAGCAGAAATCTAACCTGGACCCCTGCGTTGGGGGTGTGGAGTCTCAGTTACTGGACCACCAGGGAAATCCCCAAAGTATCTTTTTTTTTTTTTAAAGAAATTTGTGCATTCTATTCAAGTTCAATAGAGATGACTTTTAAAAAGATAGTTATAAATGACCTTCCATATCATCTCATACCCCATATACAAAGTTGAGTAATGTAACTCCTGTACGTTCTCCCACCAAATTTGTGTACGATTTCATAGGGATAGCTTTCGATTTGCAAAGTAGAATTCTCAGTTCCTCTACCTCACACCCAGAAAATTCAAATATTAAATTGTGATTGTATTTCTTCCTTTTACATACCTTTCTGTTTTTTTCCCCCCCTCAAGTTTAAAGACCCTAAACTTTTTGTGTGTGTGAATTGCTTCATACTTTATCCAACATTGATTACCAATTTTAAAGAATCCTTAAGTCATCCAATTCGGTAACATGCTTAAGATAACTAACAAATACCAATTTTTCCACACCTCTCTACACAGTACTTAGAGATCCTAAATGTTTTCAAAAATTGACTTGATTTTTTAGAACAGTTTAGGTTCATAGCAAAATGGAGTGGGAGATACAGAGTTCCCACATACCCCTTGCCTTCAACCCCTTTCTATATAAATCCTCCACCAGAGTGGTACATCTGTTACAGGGCACGAGTCTGCCAAAGTATCCTTTTTCCAAGAGCATCCATAGGTTTGTTCCAAGCAAGATTCTGATTGGTTGCCTTGAATCACATGACTGTCTTTGAACCAACCCGCCTCTGTGCCCGCCCATCCACCCCCGACACATGAAGTGCGTAGCGTGCAGTATTTAAAGCAGTTTAGCTACGGTCAAAAACAAAACAAAACAAAAACACCAAAACAAAACAGGGGAATGTGGCATCATGGCGTCCCATGATTACTCTGTAACCAGGAGGAGGGACCACTCAGGCCCGTCTGAAGCCCCCAGCATCACATGTCACACTTGGTGATCTTTCCACAAAGAGCACCAAGCTGGAGCAGCAGGGTAGGTTAATGAAAATGCTCTCCTGAATGCTCGCTGTGTTTCAGGCACAGGGCTAAGCAGCAGCCTGGACCATCTGTTCAGGTGACTTTTGCATCCCAGGGCCGTCAGGGAGCATCACAGTTTACCTGCAACAGGTAGAGGCTTCCCCTCACACGCCTGGTTCCCTGTTCCGTCTTGAAAGCAGGGCTGCTCCTGGTGCTCTGAGGCCAGCTCCACCGAGAGACTAAGATTGCTTTCAGGTGCTCCCTTGATGGGCATCTTGCTCTCTGCTTCAGCAGGCATTCTGCTCCACCTTGGCACTCAGGACCCCTTAGTTCCAGGATGCTCTGTGTGTGTGTGTGTCAGGGGTTTGGGGCTCCCAGTCTTAACAGACAAGGGAGAGATGGGGCAAGACGGTGGCTTCCGCATCACTGCCGTGTCTCCTGGGTCCCCTTTATTTTCTGGAGTCTGCAGCTCCCTGCTCATTGCTAGTCAGGGCCCAGGCAGAGGCAGCTGCATGGTGGTGGGGGAAGCTGACAGGCAGTGACAGGTGACACCGGCTGCTGGGGCTGGAAGCCGACCAGATCGCAGCAGGGGAGGGAGGAAAAGGCCAGGTGGAGAGAGAGCCAGCTGGGGAGGGGCAGAACCCACCCCCTCTATGCCCGCGAGCTCTTTTCCTTCTGTCAACCAGCTCTGCTGTCTCCGTCACTTCTGATGTCCTGGACTGCCCTGCGATGGCCCTCCTGGGCCTTCCTCTCAGCCCCTCTGCTAAGCCCCCAGGGAGGCCTAGGGGAGGGAGGGGGGACAGCGTCGGGGGAAAGCCTTTGTGCCAGTCATTCCCCTGCTTGCTCTCAGACCCACGTGTCACAATTCCCCTGCCCCACTCAGCGTCACGGGGGGCTGGTCACAGCAGGTGGCTCCAGACTGGATTTAGCTGATGCTGCAGCCATGAAATTAAAAGATGCTTACTCCTTGGAAGGAATGTTGTGACCAACCTAGACAGCATATTCAGAAGCAGAGACATTACTTTGCTGACTAAGGTCCGTCTAGTCAAGGCTATGGTATTTCCAGTAGTCATGTATGGATGTGAGAGTTGGACTGTGAAGAAAGCTGAGCGCCGAAGAATTGATGCTTTTGAACTGTGGTGTTGGAGAAGACTCTTGAGGGTCCCTTGGACTTCAAGGAGATCCAACCAGTCCATTCTGAAGGAGATCAGCCCTGGGTGTTCTTTGGAAGGCATGATGCTAAAGCTGAAACTCCAGTACTTTGGCCACCTCATGAGAAGAGTTGACTCATTGGAAAAGACTCTGATGCTGGGAGGGATTGGGGGCAGGAGGAAAAGGGGACGACAGGGGATAAGATGGCTGGATGGCATCACTGACTCCATGGATGTGAGTTTGGGTGAACTCCAGGAGTTGGTGATGGGAGGCCTGGCGTGCTGTGATTCATGGATCGCAAAGAGTCGGACATGACTGAGCAACCGAACTGACTGATAGACTGAATATTTGTGTCCCCCAAAATTTACAGTTGAAACCTACCCCCCCAGCCAAGGCGACAGTGTTCAGAGGTGAGCCTTTCCGGAGCTGATTAGGGTGGAGCCTTCATGAATGGGATTAGTGCCCTTCTAAAGGAGACCCCAGAGAGATCCATAGCCCCTTCTGCCACATACGGACAGAGCTGTCTAACCAGAAAGTGGGCCGTCACCAGACACCAAAGCAGCCTTGATCTTGGACTTCCAGCCTCCGCACCTATGAGAAATAAATACTTGCTGTGCGAGCCCCCAGACTCTGATGTTTTTTGTCCAGCAGCCTGAACAGGTGAGATAGCCAGTGAGGTCCTGGTGAGACGCTGGAGGAGAAACGTTCAGGCTGTTTCTCCTCCTCCTCGCCCACACTGTTGTGCCTCCTTATTAGTCTGGCTTTTATTTATGTTTTAAAAACTTTATTTTCTACTGGGATGTAGCCAATTAACAATGTTGTGATAGCTTCAGGAGAGAGCGAAGTGACTCAGCCATAGGTATACATGTATCCATTCTCCCCCAAACTCCCCTCCCATGCAGGCTGCCACGTGACATTGAGCAGAGCGGCCCGTGCTGTGCGGGAGGACCTTCTTGGTTACACGCCGGCTCTTTCTAGACGAGCCCACCAGCTTCCATGGGGACACACCTTTATGCCCTGTCCCTTCTCCCTGGGGTGTCAGAAGCCTCCTGGAGCTCTTGCTAACCAGAGCAGCCTCACCACCCGCTTCCCGGCTTCTCTGTTCCTTTACCGGTGTAACCATAAGGTGAAGTGAAGTGAAGTTGCTCAGCTGTGTCCGACTCTGCAGCCGCATGGACTGTAGTCTGCCAAGCTCGTCTGTCCATGGGATTTTCCAGGCAAGAATACGGGTGTGGGCTGCCATTTCCTTCCCTGCATAAGTCCCTCCCTTTTAGCTTCTCAGAGTGGAGTTTGTCTCTTGCCTGGAAATGGATGCTGCCACCATCTAACTGCCTCTGGCAACCTGGAATCAGACTCCCCTTTGGCCACCAGCAGACTGTGTGAGCACGGGCTAGTCACTGTCCCTCTCTGGACTCCTCCTTTTCTATCTGTAAAAGGGAGAGGGGGATCCAGAAAGCAGCCCCTGGGGAACACGGGACTCTCCATCAGGGGGATTTGGGGCTTGTCTAAGTACTTCTCTGAGGTGCATGGATCTTCTGGAGGTGACTCCAACATCACTCCCTGACCTTCCAAAGCCATCTCCACCTCTACCTGGGAGGGAGTGAGAGACCCACTTGCTCGTGAGACTTGACCTCAAGCCCTGAGGCTTATTCCACATTCTTGCAGGACTCAAACCAGGACAAGGGTGGTAGGATTACCCCTACTGGGCACTGGGAATCATGGACAGTTTCCCGAAGGATCTCTCTCCTGCAAGGTCAGGGACAGTGGCGGAGGGGCAAGAGCGCAACTTGGTGAAGTCTGGGTGGAGACTCCTGAGGTCGCTTCCCCCAGGAACCTGCCTCTCACCTGTCCTGGGCCAGACAGCGGTCACGCAGGAGGAAGGGAGGAGGCAGAGAGGAGAAGGCTGGGAGGGACGGAGCGGCGCCAAGATCGGGAGCCGAGCTGCAGCCTTGTTTCGGGTTTGAAAGGCCCAAGCTGTTAATTTGGGAATAATCAATGCTAATTTGCACGTATCTGGTTGCCATAGCAGGTTATCTGTTTCCCATCAAGATGCCCCAGAAGTTCTGGCAGCTCTTCTCGGTAGCTGCCCACCCTCCCCCGCTCCCCCGCTCAGAGATGCCGGGGGCCAGTTCAGCCAGAGGAGAGAGCAGCCCCCACCCGTCCTGCCCTCAGGATCCAGCCCCAGCTGCGGCAGTAGGCTGCCGGAACCCCAGGGCGCAGGAGTGGAGGGGCGGCGGGGGTATCCTGGGGGCTGGCCAGTGGAGCCCAGGAGGAGGAGAATTAAGCAAAAGTGCAAATTATCCAAACCCGTGATTAACATTTCTTCCAAATCTGCATGAATATTAAAACGCAACCCACCCTGGTCCCCACACAATGAATTCTGCATGAATCTTAAGATAAATCGTTTGGATAACTTAGCGGCAGCTGTACTCCCCCTGCTACCAACTGCCTCCCCAAATCATTTCAAGGCTGGTAAAAGGAGGCAAGTAACGGGGGTGGGGGTGGGGGGGCGGGGGCTGGCAGGGGTCTAGGCAGGAGCAGAAGAGGAGCGAGTCGTGGGGGTGGCACCTGTGCTGGCAGCTGGGCCGGGCCTGGCATCCGGCTGAGAGTGAGGAGTGGGCTTCTCAAAGCGAGGGTGGCTGGAGGGCCACGTGATGCAGTGACCGTGGAACCTTGCTGAGGATGACTTCCTCGTGTTTCTGGGAGCTGCAGACCCCTTCCCGGGCGTCCTGGGCTACCCACTTTGTCCTTCCCCTTCTAAGAAGCAAACCAGCCCAGTGAATCCTCAAGTCAAGCCCGGTCCTCCTGGGGGCTGGTGGTTCTCAACCAGGGGTGCTTTTGCCACCCCCACCCCAGGGAACATTCAGCAATATCTGGAGGTATTTTTAAAAGTTTTTTTCTGGTAATGGGGACCATTTTAAAGTCTCTGCTTGTTACAATATTGCTTCTGATTTATGGTTTTTTTTTTTTTTTGGCCCCGAGGCATGGGGGGGGGTCTTAGTTCCCCAACCAGGGGTCGAACCTGAACCCCTTGCATTGGAAGGCAAAGTCTTAACCACTGGACCGCCAGGGAAGGGAAGTCCCTGGAGATGTTTTTTATTTTCTTGACTGGGAAGACAGCGCTCCTGGCATCGAGTGGGTAGAGGCCACAGAGGATGCTAAGTGTATAACCACGACAGGACACCTCTCTCCTCCAACAGTGAGGAATGATCTGGCCCCAAATGTCAATAGTGTTAAGACTAAGAACCTCCTCCAGGGGTGCCCGCCTCGCCTTGGTGTCTGGGCTTTCCCTTGGACGCATGCAGTCTTTCTCCCAGCCCACCCGTGAGGTGGGCGTGGCTTACTCTGGGGCCCTGGGTGGAGGCCAGAAGCGGGGCTTTGCGTTTTGTAGAGAGACCACATCATTGTTACCACTGCCATTTGCTGGGCAGGGGACGTGGACGGCATCAGACTTGTGAGCAGAGTTAAGGGGGCCAGCGGGCTTCCCAGATAGTGCTGGTGCTAAAGAATCTGCCTGCCAACGCAGGAGACGTAGGAGACGCGGGTTTGATTCCTGTGTTGGGAGGATTCCCTGGAGGAGGGCATAGCAACCAACTCACAGTATTCTTGCCTGGGAAATTCCATGGACAGAGGAGCCTGGTGGGCTATAGTCCATGGGGTCGCAGAGAGTAAGGCACAACTGAGGGACTGACTGTGCGGGCACACACGGGGACCAGCATTGCGGGGGGGTAAGATCCAGGGGCCAGCGGGAGCGGGGACACTTTACCATGTGTGGGTCTGAAGGTGCACGGGCAAGAGATGACGTTATGGGAGCCCGTCGAGCCCCGAGCCACAAGGAAGGGCCATGCCACACAACGGTGGCCCCAGTGGAGAGCGCGCCAGAACAGCAGCAGGCAAGGAGGCAGTGGGTGGGATACACACCCCAGCCTCTCTCTCTTTCCACCCTAGTTTCATGCCGGTGCTTTTGACTGGCCAAACCCAACTAGGAGGCAGGGGCCACGAGGTCCCAGTTTGGGGGAGGGGTGGGAGGGACTGGGAGATTGGGATTGATGTATATATGCTGCTGCTGCTGCTGCTGCTGCGAGTTGCTTCAGGCGTGTCTGACTCTGTGCAACCCCATGGACGGCAGCCCGCCAGGCTTTTCTGTCCCTGGGATTCTCCAGGCAAGAACACTGGAGTGGGTTGCCATTTCCTTCTCCAAAGCATGCATGCTAAGTCGCTTCAGTCGTGTCCGACTCTGTGCGACCCTATGGACAGCAGCCCACCGGGCTCCTCTGTCCACAGGATTCTCCAGGCAAGAACACTGGAGTGGGTTGCCATTTCCTTCTCCAGTATATACACTGCTATGTCTAAAGCAGATGTCTACTGAGAACCTGTTGTACAGCACAGGAACCTCTACTCGGGGCCCTGTGACGACCTAAATGGGGAGAAAATCCAAAAAAGAGGGGATGCATGTATAATACGGCTGAGTCGCTTTGCTGTGCAGTAGAAACGATCACAACATGTGAAGCAAATGTACTCCAATAAAAATGAAAGAACAAGAGCCCCAGGTGATCCAGGCTGTAAAGGTGCAGAGCAGAGGGGAGGAGAAATAATGGCTTAGGGGGTGAGGGAAGTGGGGGAGAGTGGGATGGAGCGCACCCAGCACTATCCAGACCAAGGGAAGACAGCCGGGGGGCACCCAGGAAACTGCTCCCAGATGCTCAGCACCCAGAACAGAGCTGCTGAAGAGACTCCGCTCAACAACTCACATCATAAGCATGGGTGGATCAGTGCAAAATGTCTTCTGGAAAATTCTAGGCTCTTTTCCAGTGGTAGCGCGACAGTGAATATGTCACGATCCACCAGGGAGGCTATCTCTGAGAGAGAACTTCGGTGAGCCCATGGCACCCTGGGATTCCATTCACAAAAACGCAGCTTCAGCACACATGCATCAGGGAATTCCATTTCTAACAGAGGGTCGAAGGGAGCAAACCCCGCCCCGGCATGCCGGGAGGTGGGAGTAGGTTTCCTGGGGAGGACGGGTTGGAGTCTGCAGCACTTACTGGGGAAGGGATGTAGGGTGAGGGGAAGAGGCCTCAAGAGGGAATGCTCGGGGCCTCCCTGGTGGCCCAGTGGTAATGAATCCACCTGCCAACCCAGGAGACACGGGTTTGATTCCTGATCCAGAAAAATGCCACCTGCTGCAGAGCCACGAAGCCCATGTGCCAAAACTACTGAGCCTGCGCTCTAGAGCCGGGAACTGCACCTGCGGAGCCCACGTGCTGCGACTGCTGAAGCCCGGGAGCCTAGGTAGAGCCTGTGCCCCACAGCAAGGGGGGGCCACCGCAAGGAGAAGCCCGCGCATCATGACTAGACAGTAGCCCCCGACCCCGGCCACAACTAGAGAAAAGCCCGCGCAGCAGCAAAGACCCAGCACAGCCGAATAAACAAACAAACGTATATATTTTTCAGAAAGAGATACAGACCGTTCAATAAAGAAAAGAGAACGCTCAGGTTCTCGGTGTGACCATCAGGTGGACTGAGATGGTGCCTCCGGATACAAGCGTGGCTGGGGCGGGGCTGGCCTTCGGGTTCTGTTGGGCTCCTCTGCTCTGGGGGAGACAGCCACCTCCTGGGCCTGGGAGCAGTGTCTCGGCCGTGGGCAGCTCCCTCCTCCTTTCCTAAAGAGTGGCTGGTGTTGGCTTCTCCTCCCTGGCCACAGCGAGGATGGCGGGGTTGGCAGAGGGGCTGGGATACCTGAGAGGAGTTTGTCCCAGAGAATGAGAAGGGGCCGGAGGAGTAAGTACAGCAGAGTGGTTGCCTCTTGTTTCCCATTTGAAGCAGCAACCTAACAAGAAATAGACAAACAGGAGCGCTTTCCAGCTCAGCGGGGTGATGGGGGAGTGAATTAAAATCCTATTATGAAAACACTGTGGAGGCTGCTGGCAGCCTTGCTGATGCTCGTTTACCCCAATGCACACACACCAAAGCCTTCGTCACCGGGACACGGGCCACACGGACGGCCGTGGAAAGAACTCTGGAGCTAAATCAACCTGGTTTCACCAGGTGCTGCCTCGGAGCTGTGACCTTCAGCAAAGGGCTGGACCCTCCTTAATCCCCACCGAAGCTCTCCCTCGCTGCAAGGTCTCCTCCGTCCGCCCTCCAGCTCTCTGCCCTCATCCACCTGCTCTGCACCTGCCTCCACTGAGGACAGCATCTGAGGCCTCGGCCCCTGTGAGGAGCCCAGGGGCGGGCAGAGAGGGGAGGCCTTGTGAGCCCCTCCCCGCCGAGGGATGGTGAGAGGGTGGCCCTTTCCCGTGTCACCCGTGTCTCCGAGTTCTTCCTGTGGCTCCTCATCGTCCCTCGCATCCGAGGCCCTGGTGCCTCGGCCCCATCTCTCGGGCCCCCTAGTCTTGTCCCGTCTCTGTCTTTTCATCACTGGTCCTTTCATAACTGCTGCGCCAGCAGCCTCCTGCCAGGGCCCTGCCAGTCCACACACCACATGGGACCGGAGCTGCCGCTGGCAATGACAGCTTAAGGACAATGTGGCATGCGGTGGGGTTGTGGGGAGCCCGGGGTCGCTCAGGGAGCGAAGGGCCGGGTGGTGCAGTGGTCTGGTGCCTGGACTGCCTGGGATTTTTAATCCCGTGTGGCAACGAGCTGTGAAGCTGTGGACGGCTTGCTCCCCGTTCCGCGTCTTCATTTTTGCCTTTATGAGGCAATGATGGTGCTGGCGACGAGAATGATGACAGGATCAGATGAGTAAATTTGTGCATAAAGTTTTTTTAAAACCTGTTTGTCTATGGATGTTATCTTTGGCTGTGCCGGGTCTGTGTTGCTGCGTGTTGGGCTTTCTTGAGTTGCAGCGAGCAGGGCCTGCTGCAGGCTTCTCACTGCAGCTTCGTTTCTTGCCGCAGAGCACGGGGCTCCTGGCACACAGCCTTCAGCAGATGTGGTGCGTGAGCTTAGCTGGCCCACGGCATGGGGGATCTTCCGAACCAGGGATCGAACCCGTGCCCCCTGCGTTGGCAGGTGGATTCTTAACCACTGGACCCCCAGGGAAGTGCCGTGTAGAATTATAAAGTACACTATGAGCCATTAGAAATATTCGAGATTACTTTATATGGCCTTGTGTTCTCATAAAACGCATCTTCTTCCAGGTCACAGGAAACGTGTAGTCAGCAATCAACCTCCCTCTGTCTTTGAATAATGTGATTGCGACACTTTCTGGGCTGGTTAGAAGGATCTTGGAGCCATCCACTCCTGAGAGCGCTAGTGAGGATGGGAGACTCCAGCCATGGGTATCCCTGGTCCCCAGCTAGACTACGGCTTGCTGAAGAGTATGTTGTGTTTTAATATTCACTTATTTGGCTGTACCAAGTCTTAGTGGCCGCACTTGGGATTTTCAGTTGCAGGATGTGAGCTCTTAGTTGTGGCGTATGGGACCCAGTTCCCTGACCAGGGATCAAACTGGGGCCCCTGCACTGAGAGCGTGGTGTCTTAGCCACTGGACCCCCAGGGAAGCCCCGAAAGGGCATGTTTATTCACGAATGCGTATCAGGGGCCTAGTGTATGCCAGGCACCACCCAGAGCCTTGGGGATTCTGTGTTAGACTCACAGGACTCTCCTGTCTTGGGTCATTCAGTGAGGACCAGAAGAAACCCCTGAGCCTTAGCGAACCAGGTTTACAACACCCACGTAGGACACAAGGCAGGTGTCAATGGCTTTTGGGTTCTCAGTTGCTGGGAAGAATTTGGAAGGGGCTTTGAGATGTCACATGCCACACCCATCTCCTTTCACTGGACTTGGCTTCAGAGGAGAGGGCTAGCATGACTCGAGATAGAAGCCATCCCTTTCTCTAGAGAGGGTTCGTGAATTTTTTTTCTTTTGGCCATGCCGCATGGCATGTGGGATCTTAGTTCCCCAATGCATGCCCCCTGCAGTGGAGTCTTAAACACTGGACCATCAGGGTGGCCTGGACCCGTGAGTTTTAATTACTGCCGCCATCACCCACCACCACCATCATCACCAGCAGCACCAGCAGCACCAACACCAGCACCAGCACCACCACCAAAGCACCACCACCAGCACACCACCATCACCACCACCATCACACCAGCACCACCATCACCATCACCACCAGCACCACCACCACCACACCCACCACCACCACCACCATCACCATCATCACCACCACCACACCACCATCACCACCACCACCATCATCACCAGCACCACCATCACCATCACCACCACCAGCAGCACCAGCACCACCATCACCATCACCACCACCATCACCAGCACCATCATCACCAGCACCACCATCACCACCACCATCACCACCACCACCACCATCACCACCACCATCACACCAGCACCACCATCACCATCACCCACCACCCCCCACCCACCAGCACCACCCCCCCCCCCCCCCCCCACCCACCAACCCACCACCCACCCCCCCCACCATCACCCCCCATCACACCACCACCCCCCACCATCACCATCACCACCACCACCAACAGCACCACAATCACCACCCACCATCACCACCACCAGCAGCACCACCATCACTATCACCCACCACCCACCATCACCACCACCATCACCACCACCACCACCACCAGCACCACCATCACCATCACCACCACCACCACCAGCAGCACCAGCACCAGCACCACCACCATCACCACCACACCACCAGCAGCACCAGCACCACCACAGCACCACCACCATCACCAGCAGCACCAGCAGCACCAGCACCACACCATCACCAGCAGCACCAGCAGCACCAGCAGCACCATCACACACCACCACCACCACCACCACCAGCACCACCATCACCATCACCCACCATCACCACCACCATCACCACCAGCAGCACCATCACCATCACCACCAGCAGCACCAGCAGCGCCAGCTCCCCACAGTCACCGTGACCGTGACCGTGGCCGCTATCACCACCATCACTGCCACCATGACCATCTCAACGACAAAAATAAAACAGCTTCCCGTTTTGGTGTCTTCTTTTCAGGGCAGAAGAGGGCCCAGCCGGGTCCTGGTAGCCTTCTATCTTAGGTTCTTTGTTCTTAGGTTAAGAAATAGGTTCTCCTCTTGTCCCCAGGAGGAGAATAAAGGGCAAGTGTGCTCCAGACAAAATCCTGAAGTGAAGCATCCAGATAGGAGGTCAGGCTGCTAGAGTGGGTCTTAAATTCAATGACATGTGTCCTTATAAGAGGAAGACAGAAGGAGATTTGAGACTCAGATTGTAAAGAATCTGCTTGCAGTGCAAGAGACAGGGGTTTGATACCTGGGTCAGGAAGATCCCCTGGAGAAGGGAATGGCAACCCACTCCAGTATTCTTGCCTGGAGAATTCCATGGATGGAGGAGATTGGAGAGCTACAGTCCACAGGGTTGCAAAGAGTCGGGCATGACCGAGTGACTAACACACGGGAAGGAGGCCATGTGAAGGCAGGGGCAGAGATGGGAGGCGTGCAGCCAGAAGCCAAAGATGGCTGGAGCCCCTGAGAAGCTGCAAGAGGCAAGGAATGACTTCCCCTAGAGACATCATACAGAGCGTGGACCTGACCCCTGGACTTCAGACTAGCCTGTCCAACTGTGAGAGCATCAGGCCAAGCTGCTTGTATCCACTAAGTATGCAGAGATTTGTTACAGCAGCCCCAGAAAACTAATTCAGAGGGCGAAGGCTAAGGCGCACAAGCTTTCTTTTCAAGATAATGAAAATGTTCTCAAATTGATTGTGGTGATGGCTACAGAACTCAGTGTAAGTACAGAAAGTCTTTGAATTATACACTTTATTATTGTTATTATTAAATTTTAATTTATTTATGGCTGTGCTGGGTCTTCATTGCTGCTTGTGGGCCTTCTCTGGCTGCAGCAAATGGGGGCTACTCTCTAGTTGTGAGGACTTCTCTTGTTGTGGAGCATGGGCTGCAGGGGAGCAGGCTTCAATAGGTGTGGCACATGAGCTTAGTCGCCTCTTGGCAGGCGAAGTCTTCCTGGATCAGAGATTGAACACGTGTCCCTTGCATTTGCAGGCGGACTCTTAACCACTGGACCACCAGGGAAGTCCCTGAACTATACACTTTAAATGGGTGAATTCCAGTGCCTTCCAGGCCTACCGTAGTGTTCTACTTCTCTGTATATTCATTCTGTTAATTTTTGAGAGTTTCATATTGAGGCTCCAACTAAAAACTTAATTTATCTCCTTAAAGAAATAATTGTGATACATAGTGAAACTATATGTAACCTTGTTCTGTATTTTCCAATTCTCCCATAAATGTGTTAGCATACTTTCATAATTGAAAAAAAAAGAAAATTAAAAAATAAACAGGTGAATTACATGGTATGTGAATGACATCTCAACAAAACCATTAGGAAAAGAAAGTGGTCAGGGGTTTGCTTCTCTTTCAGCAAGACAGTGGCAGAGGCAGAACCAGAAGACAGCATTTTCCTTCTGAGCCCTGGGCTGTCCACACTGGACAGCTTTTGTTTCCACTGATCCGTGGTGATGTCCAGGCCCCTAGCCTCCTGGGCCATCAGAGCGCCATCAGGAGGCGATGTGTTCAGACAAAGAAGCCCTAGTCTTGCCCCTTTCTCATGCATATTTGCTGATGTTCAGTTGCTAAGTCATGTCTGACTCTTTGCGATTCCATGGACTGCAGCACACCAGGCTTCCCTATCCTTCACTATCTCCCAGAGTTTGCTCAAACTCATGTCCATTGAGTCGGTGATGCCATCCAACCATCTCATCCTCCGTCATCTCCTCCCGCCTTCAGTCTTTCCCAGCATCAGGGTCTTTTTCAAATAAGTCAGCTCTTTGCATGGTCAGGTAGCCAAAGTATTGGAGCTTCAGCTTCAGCATCAGTCTTTCCATTGAATATTCAGGATTGATTTCCTTTAGGATTGACTGGTTAGATCTGCTTGCTGTCCAAGGGACTCTCAAAAGTCTTCTCCAGCACCACAGTTCAAAAGCATCAGTTCTTTGGCCCTCAGCCTTCTTTATGGTTCAACTTTCACATCTGTACATGACTACTGGAAAAACCATAGCTTTGACTAGATGGACCTTTGTTGGCAAAATGATGTCTCTGTGAGCATGCTGTGTAAGTGCGTCATAGCTTGTTTCCAAGGAGCAAGCGTCTTTTAATTTCATGGCTGCAGACCCCATCCACAGTGATTTTGGAGCTCTTCCCCACCCCTTGGGTCTGACGCCCTGCCACTTCTCCCCACCACCTCCTTTTGTGTACCAGCTTCAGCCTCCCTTTCCATCACCTCCTCCAAGCTGTAAACCTCCAAGGGTGGAATCCATTTCCAATACCTCTGATGTCTGGGGAATTGAAAGCACTGGAAAATATTTCCTAGATCTAAATTACACCGACCCCAGAAGGCTGAACTTGCAGTATAATCCAGGTTATGAATTGTAAATCAGACGCCATGCAAAGTAGTTACAGAAATTCAATAAAGCTTCTGCTCCCAGCGCAGCAAAGCCAGGGCTAGGAAAGCAGGAGGAGTCAGCTGGGGCTAGAACGAAGGAGAGGAAAGTTGTGATGGGAGGGAAGGCAGAGGGGCCAAGGCTGGCCCTGGCATTCCTTGCCAAGGCCCTCGTGGCCAGGAGCTGCCCAGCTTCCTGTTATCAGGGTCAAGAGGTCTCCGTGGTCTTTGGATGACACGCCCGCCAAGATTTAAACCAACCTTGCAAATAAGAATGCTGCATTTACCAGCCTGCCCGAGGGAGGCTTTTCATGGCATCAGCTCTCAGGCTGCCTGCGATGCAGGTTGTTTCTGGGCGCTTCGGCGGGTCCGTCGGGGGTGACAGTCGCTGATGGGCATGTAGTTTATGTAGTTCATATCAGTGCCCTGCTTGGTATAACATTTATTTCCCATTTAAAAAAAAGTAAATTTATCTGTTTGTTTTTGGTTGTCCTGGTCTTTGTTGCTGCGCAGGCTTTTCTCTAGTTGCGGCAAGTGGGGCTGCTTTCTCGCTGCGGTGCACGGCTTCTCATTGCCGTGGCTTCTCTCGTTGCAGAGCGCGGGCTCTAGGGCCCACCAGCTTCAGCAGTCGCAACTCCCGGGCTCGACAGCAGAGACTCAGCAGTTGCGAGGCATGCGTTTAGCTGCTCCTCAGCATGTGGAATCTTCCCATGCCTGCTGCATCAGCGGGCACATTCTTTACCACTGAGCCCCCAGGGAAGCCCTAAATTTATTTTCATCTCTGTTACTCTGGGGATCCATGGGTGTAGCCACCCCTCAGAATAGTGAAGGGCATGCACTGTTCCTGGGGCTTATCCAAGAGGCTTTTGTAAAATTTGTTTCCTTTATTACTTATCTGGCTGTCTTGGCTCTTGGCTGCAGCGCATGGAGGCTTTTCTTGATGCCGGGCACGGGCTGGAGTGCACAGGTTTCAGTACCTGCAGCGCGTGGGATGCCTTGCCCCACAGCATGTGGGATCTTAGTTCCCTGACCAGGTATCGAACCCACGTCCCCTGCATTGGAAGGCAGATTCTTAATCACTGGACCACCAGGGAACATGCCTCCAACAGTTCTGTACAGAAGGGAAGTTGATGGGCAAATGACACCACTCTGTGGCTGGAAGTGGTGGGTATACGGGGGGCTGGAAGAGCTTTTATGTTGCAAGGATTCTAAGAGAAAGGACTCAGGGAGAAACTGGGGAAGGTAGTTACTTCTGACCCAGCTGCCAGGGCTGGAGGCACACAGGCTCAGCGGTGGCTCTGGGTTTTGGGAGGGCCGTTTTGTGTATAGGTACATTTCTGGGGCACTCATTAGTTGCAGAAGCCCAGGATCAGCTTCTTTCAGGGGTCTTCATCTCCTCCTTGGTCTTCTGGGCGTTAGACAGTCCCCCCCTTCCCAAATGTCCCACTCACTCAAGGATCAAAGGAAAATAAGAAGTTGGTGGAGACCAGGTTTCGCTGCTCAAACCTGGCTTTGCAGTTGTGGGTGACCATGAATTCATTTCACATCCACAGAGGCCCACCTACTGGGCACTGTGCCATCTGCCAGGGGTATCGGGATCAAATGAAGTCCTTCCTTGAGCAGGTCTGATGGGGATGAGTTGAGTCCTTTATCCATTCCTCCCAGAAATGCTCAGAAGACCTGCATCCTGGGCACACACTGTACCAGCTTCTGGGCAGAGCGGGTGCTGCCCCTGGTTCCAGTGGGTCTACGGAGCTGGTATAATAAAGAAGGTTTGTTTGCCTGTGTTGGGAGGGGAGATGTTAACCTGGGGCTTGGGGAGCTCCAAATGTTCCCATCCTATAAATAGTCATGATGAGGAGGATGTGGAAAGCCTCCTCTTTGGTGGTTAGGGCTCTGCCAGGCAATTAAAATGCAGCACCGCACGTGGCAGTAATGAGGATACCAGGAATACCGGAGGAGCCCAGCTCCCGGGCTTCACCCTGTAGGACAAGCCTCAGCAGTGAGGCCTGGCCAGGGAGAGAGCTCAGTGCAGCCTTTTTCATATAGGAAGATCTCGCTCTCTTTCCCGTTGTTCCCTGCTTTCCACCCTCAGCACACGGAGAAAGTGCAGTGCAATGATATGAACCTGGGAAAGAAATCTACAGGCTTAGTTGGCTCAGCTCTTTGCAACCCATGGATCTTTGGGGAGTGTGGCCCCCATGACCCCCACATCCTGATGTTCATGCACGTGTGTAATCCACTCCCCCTCCCCCGACCCCCAACCATGCCTGAGTGTGGCTCAGTTTAGCGACTTTCTTCTCTTCTAACCAACGGAGCACAGCAAAGGGGATGAGATGTCCCTTCTGTGGTTCAGCTACATAAGGTTGCAATGTGTCTTGCCAGCAGATCCCATTGCCTTCTTGGCTCCCTTGCTTTGAGGAGGCAAGCCAGCCTGCTGGAGAGGTTCATGAGGCAAGAAACTGAGGGTGTCTCTAGAAACAGCCAGGTAGGGACTGAGACCCTCCATCCAATAATCTTGCAGTAACTGAATCCCGCCAAGAACCACGTGAGCTTGGACACGAATCCTTCCCCACTCAAGCCTTCAGATGAGACCCCAGTTCCAGCTGACAGCTGCATGGCCGCCTTAAGACAGAGGACCCAGGAGCCGTGCCTGGACTCCTGACCACAGGAACTGTGAGATGATAACGGTGCGTTTGAAGCCTCGGAGTTTTGGTATAAGTTGTTGCCCAGCAGCTGAAAACTAATACAGCAAATTGTTTAACCAGTCAGTTTTTACATTTCTCATCTGTAAACAGTTAGAATCTGACCACCTTTCAGGGCTGCAGAGAGGATTCACACTTTAGTTGCGTGTAAGGTGTGTCGTGGGGCTTCCCAGATGACTCCTGCGTTGCCTACGGTGTAGGAGATGCTGGTTTGATCCTTGGGTTGGGAAGGTCCCCTGAAGGAGGGCATGGCAACCCATGCCAGTATTCTTGCCTGGAGAATCCCATGGACAGAGGGATCTGGAGGGCTACAGTCCATGGGGTCACAAAGAGTTGGACATGAATGAGAGACGGAGCATGAACGAAAGATGTGTCAAAATACAGCACTGGGGACCCAGGACACAGGGTAGCATCTTCACTATTAATTTACATTATCTTGAATAATAATGGCTGTTGTGGGCCGCTGTGTGTAGAACCCTCGAGCTGGCCTGCCCTTAATGCACACACATTTATGCAGCTCACTCACTCCCGTCCGGCCCCGTCCCAGCTGTATCCAGGAGAATACCAACGAGATCAAACACACAGCCTCAGTAACAGCGTCCGCCGACATTTCATAAGGAGCTTTCTAGTTTACAAGCCTCACTAACGTTGCACTCACTTGACAGACAAAGTAGGATCAGGGCCTTAAAATTTTTTTTCCTTGCTGTATATCTTCAGAAAGAACAGTATCCGTGTTCCTACTTTCAGCAGCTCGGTCTGGTTCCTGCCTCTCCTGGATCTTAAACAACCACTGAAGATCGGAGCTGGAAGGGGCCTTTTCCCTTTCTTAAAAAATTGAAGTAAAGTTCTTGTAAGCTAACACCAACCATTTAAAAGTCCCCGGTGGTCCAGCGGTAAGGAATCCCCCTGCCAATGCAGAGGACATGGGTTTGATCCCCCGTCTGGGCAGAGTCCATATACTAGAGAAACTAAGCCTCTGCTCCACACCACTGAGTCCTGGAGCGCACACTCCGTGAGAAGAGAAGCCACCACAGGGAGAAGCCTGCACATCGCACCTGGAGCAAGCCCTCGCACAGCTGCGAAGACCCAGCACAGCCCAAAGTGAAAAAATAACTAAACAAAAGAGACGTGGTGGAAAGCCCAACTGGGCTATGTTTATTAAAAAAAAAATAAAAACTAGAAATACAAAGATGAAAGTGTACAAGTCAGGATGTCCTCGGTGGTCCGCTGGTTAAGACTCCACACTTCCACTGTGGGTTTGATCCCTGTTCGGGGAACTAAGATCCTGTGTGTATGCCATGCAGCATGGCCAAGAAGAACAGAATAAATAAATGAATTAAAGTGTACACGGCGGTGGCGTTTCATACCCTCACAATATCGTGCAGCCGTCACCTCTATTTAGTTTCCCCAAAGGACACCCCACGCCTATTAACAGCACCCCAAAACCTCCTCCCCGCCCCAGCTCCTAATCCGATGTCTGTGTCTCTTCTGGATTTTCACACAAACGGGATCACGCAATCCGCGACCTTCCGGGTTCGGCTTCCTTCCCTCGGCACGCGGTTTTCGAGGGTCAAGCGTGTGGCATCGCGTGTCAGGTCTTCATCCTTGCTTTCCGCCGAGTCATAGTCTATTGTGTGCATGTAACACGTTTTCCTGTGGAAGGGGGTCTTTGAAGAGGAGGAAACCGAGGGCTGGCCAGGGTTAGATGAGCCGGCCGCCAAGCCAGGACCGGGCGGTGCGGTGGTGCCGGTGGGTTATTGTTGGCGCGTGTCTGGGGTCTCCTCCTGGGCCGCCTGCCGGCTCACATTTACCCTTTGTGGTTACATACGGCCAGTGATCCGAGGGCCAAAGCAATGTGATGTTTCCAGGGCTGGCCCCCGAAATCTCCTCAACAGCCCTCCCCACCCTGTCCTTTGACTCACTGTCCAGCTGGATGTGGAATGATCC
The DNA here is from genome assembly GCA_917880005.1 of Nanger dama. Lineage (NCBI taxonomy): Eukaryota > Metazoa > Chordata > Mammalia > Artiodactyla > Bovidae > Nanger > Nanger dama. The sequence continues at coordinate 23,439 of CAKJTW010000296.1, read as the reverse complement.
AGTGAGGGACCTGGGCCTGGGGGTCAGTGAGCCATGAGCTGGAAGGAGTCTGGGGTCTCGATGGTGTGTATATAGGGCAGCATCTGTTTGCCTCAGGAGTAAACAAGAAACCTTTGTCATGACAAGGTGCTGCAGTATTTTTAAAAATCAGCTCTGTGGTTTCCAACCTGGGATAATTCTCCTGCCCCCTCCCCTCTGCCCCCGGGGCGTTTGGCAGTGTCTGGAGACACATTTGTTTGCCTTTTTTGTTTGTTTGCTTCTCTTTTTGTTAAATTTAATTTTTAAAATTTTCCCGTCTTCATCTCTCCTTCTCTCTCTCTCTGAATTGGTTCAAATTGATTTTTACTTGGAAGAGATGTGGCATGCTATAAAGAATCTTTTTCATAGCCTGTGACTTTATTTTAAAACAACCTTTGCCAGTGGCCCTTAAGCCCTGACGGTAGTTGCTTTCTTTTCCTGGGAATTAGTTTATCAGCCACCTCGGAGATTTTCCTAAGTTTCAACAGGGGTTCAGAGGTTCCCCACCAGCAATAATAGTGTGTGTGTGTGTGTGTGTGTGTGTGTGTGTGTGTGTGTGTGCGCACATGTGTGTGCTCAGTCGCTCAGTCCTGTCTGACTCTTTGCAACCCCCTGGACTGTAGTCCACTATTTTCCTCTGTCCATGGGGTTCTCTCAGCAAAAATACTGGAGTGGATTGCCATTTCCTTCGTCTGGGATCTTCCTGACTCAGGGATCGAACCTGCATCTCTTAAGTCTCCTGCATTGGCAGACGGATTCTTTAGCACTGGAATCACGTGTCCCTGAAATGCATTTTATAGAAAACTAACAAAATTTTAAATTGAAGGAAGCTTTTGCAATTTTTATTCTTCATTTCTGCTTTTTAATGGAAAGTGGTGGGAAAAGACAAAAACTTGAAATAAAATTTACAGGAAAGAGGCAATAATCACATCTTATACAATTAGGTTGAATGAAATTTTTAATATTTTATATTGGGATATAGTTGATTTACAATGTATTAGTCTCAGGTGTACAGCAAAGTGATTCAATTTTACATATACATCTAGTCATTTTTTTTTTCAGATTCTTAATTTTTTTTTTTTTTTTTGGCTGTACTACATGGCACTTGGGATTTTAGTTCCTTGACCAGGAATTCAACCCACACTGCTTCATTGGAAGTGAAAGGAAAGGAGAGTGAAGTCACTCAGTCGTGTCAGACTCTTTGCAACCCCATGGACCGTAGCCTACCAGGCTCCTCTGTCCATGGGATTTTCCAGGCAATAGTACTGGAGTGGATTGCCATTTCCTCCTCCAGGGGATCTTCCCGACCCAGGGATCGAACCCAGGTCTCCCGCATTGTAGACAGATGCTTTACTGTCTGAGCCAGCAGGGAAGTAGTGCAGATTCCCAAACCACTGGGCCACCAGGGGCGTCCTGAAGAGGCCTTTAGTCGTAACCAGGTGGTGTAGCTAGTGGATGGAGGCCAGTTCAGTTCAGTCACTCGGTCGTGTCCGACTCTTTGTGACCCGATGGACGGCAGACACCAGGCCATCCTGTCCATCACCAACTCCCAGAGTTCACCCAAACTCATCTCCATTGAGTCGGTGATGCCATCCAACCACTTCATCCTCTGTCGTCCCCTTCTCCTCCTGCCTTCAATCTTTCCCATCATCAGGGTCTTTTCCAGTGAGTCAGCCCTTCACATCAGGTGGCCAAAGTATTGGAGTTTCAGCTTCAACATCAGTCCTTTCAATGAACACCCAGAACTGATCTCCAAGGGACTCTCAAGAGTCTTCTCCAACATCACAGTTCAGAAGCATCAGTTCTTCGGGGCTCAACTTTCTTTATAGTCCAACTCTCACATCCACATGTTATCGCTGGAAAAACTATAGTCTTGACTAGATGGACCTTTGTTGACAAAGTAATGTCTCTGCTTTTTAATATGCTGTCTAGGTTGGTCATAGCTTTTTTTCCAAGGAGCAAGCATCTTTTAATTTCATGGCTGCAGTCACCATCTGAAGTGATTTTGGAGCTCCCCAAAATAAAGTCTGTCACTGTTTCTACTGTTTCCCCATCTATTTGCCATGAAGTGATGGGACCAGATGCCATGATCTTCGTTTTCTGAATGTTGAGCTTTAAGCCAACGTTTCCACTCTCCTCTTTCACTTTCATCAAGAGGCTTTTTAGTTCTTCACTTTCTGCCATAAGGGTGGTGTCACCTGCATATCTGAGGTTACTGATATTTCTCCCGGCAATCTAGATTCCATGGGTGGAGGTCAGGGATGCGGCTAAACGCTTTGTGATGCACGGCACGGGCTCCCACAACAAAGAAACGCACGTCAGCAGAGCCATGCTGAGGAACCCTGCCTCAGCTAGCGCTTTTGTCTTCTAGTTCTGGGTCTTTCTGTGCTGTCTGCTCACCTGACCTGAGTGCAGAGCCCTGAAGACCTGCCTGCTGCCCATCGCCTCCTGGCCCTGCCCGACCCCCCGATCCAGCTCCTCTTGCTTTGACTTCACCGGACTTGCCACCGGCTCTGTCTCACCTCAGGGACCAGCCCCCCTCAGGACCCCAGAGTTACTCTCTACTGCTCCCTCCAGCCCAGCCTTCCTGGACCCTGGAGAGAATGGGTGTATACTGGGCCGTGGTCTGGATCCTTCCAACCTGCGTCGGCCTCTCCAGCCTCTTGGACTCATCAGCACCTTGCCAGGCACTCCCCCATGTCACCTTCTTCCCCAAGGCCCTCTCCAGCTGGTAGCCCCTCTGGCCCCTCCAGGACCCCTCAAATGACAGCGTCTGCTGTGTTTTTGTTCTGCCCACTCCCAGCAGAATGCTGCCCGAGAAATGCGTCATCGAGGCCCTAGTTTCTGCCCCGCACCGACGAACAGCTGATCCAATTTTTCTTAATTAGTACCTTTAATTATTAGTAACATTTTTCTTAAGTAGAATTAATTACCCCATCACCAGCTCTGGCCGGCTATGTCTTCGCATCACGGTTTCCCATTGATATGCTCCTACTGAGGCCAAAGCCCCCTCTCCCTCGAAGGGACTGGGGCTCTTGGCAAAGGCTCCAGGGAATGCAGCCCCCCACTTCCTGCACCTGCTGCGGACGCCAGCCAAGGCCTCAGAGCGAGCCAGAAACTGCAGGGGGACATGGTGGAGCCCCAGGTGGCCGCACTGCGGGGGAGCTGCCCAAAGTGATTAGCATCTTTATTCTTCTGGGCTGAATCGAACCCTGGAAAGGTCCTTTTCTGCACGTGGCTGGGAGGTTTCAGATTCTGGTGTTCAGCCAAGGGTGGTGGTGAGGAGAAGCAGATGGGAGTTCATCCTCCTTTTCTCGGTTCCTGCTTTCAGGTGGTCAGGAGAGAGGGCAGAGAGGTGGAAGGCCTGGCCCCGGCCCAGCCAGCATTTCTGGATTTCCCCAGGAGCTCCCACCTTTGGATTCAGACCAGCCTCAGCCCATAACCTGCTGGGCGTTAACAACTTGCGCTCGCTTCTAAGAGTACAGTTGAATGGGGGTCTGAGCCGGTCACTCAGGCCGATTGTTTAGACCAGTGTTCTGACATTTCATAGTTCCTTAATCCCAAGAGAGGCGCTGGGGCAAAACCAGAGCAGGTGTAGAGCTGTCGAAGAAGCTTGGGAGCTTTGCATCCTACACCTGCCTCTCAGAGCCACTCGAAGAGGTGACCCCGCCTGTCAGCCCCAGCATTCTCACTTTGGCCCACCATCGCAAGAATTCTTGAGTCTTGGTTTTCTTACACCCGGATGCTGTGAAGACTAAAGGCAGAAGGGGACGACAGAGGCTGAGATGGTTGGATGGCATCACTGACTCAACGGACATGGGTCTGAGAAGCTTGAGCAAGCTCCGGGAGATGGTGAAGGACAGGGAGGCCCGGTGTGCTGCAGTCCACGGGGTCGCAAAGAGTCGGACACAACTGAATGACTGAACAACAAAATGGGGATCGCAGCAGCACCCACCATGAGGCTCAAATGAGTTAATGCCCAAGAGCGCAGGGAGTATGGGGTCACAGCCAACATGGAGAATGACTGTCTTTATCACCACCCTCATCAAGACGGTGAAGGACGTGAGGAGTCCTGAACAGAAATAATCCGTTCACTAGACATTCAGATCTCCTGTGCCTCGGGACACTCTTTAGAAATGCTGGTCTAAGTATGCGAGTGCTGTGTTTTCCTTGGACGTGTCTGGAGAGAACCCATAATTCACTGGGCAAACGCATTCCAGCGCTTGGCACCCAACCCCTCTCCTTTTTTAAATCAATTTTTTACAGGAGTATAGTTGCTTTACCATGGTGTGTTAGCTTCTGCTGTGCAGCAAGATGGATCAGTTATACACATATCACCTCTTTTTAGATTTCCTTCCCATTTAGGTCACCACGCAACACTGGAGAGAGTTCCCGTGCCATCCAGTGGGTTCTCATTTGTTATCTACTTTATACGTTAGTAGTGTGCAGGTGGGTGTGCTCACTCACTCAGTTGTGTTGGACTCTTTGCAGCCCCATCAGGCTCCTCTGTCCATGGCATTTTCCAGGCAAGAATACTGGAGTGGATTGCCATTTTCTACTGCAAGAGGTCTTCCAAACCCAGGGATCGAGCCCATATCTCTTGCGTTTCCTGTATTGGCAGGCAGAGTCTTTACCATTAGCGCCACCCGGAACCCCAGAAGTGTGATCACATCAGTTCACATCTCCCCATCCATCCCTCTCCCTCCTCCTCCTCCTGGTGTCCATGGCTTTCTTCTTTGTGTCTCTGACTCCATTTTTACTTTGCAAATCAGTTCACCTCTATAGTTTTTTCTAGTTTCCACATGTAGGCTGTATTATACAAATACTTCTTTTTCTCTTTCTGACTTACTTCACCCTGCATGACAGTCTCTAGGTCCATCCATGACTGCCAACTCCTCTTCTTGATGGGTTCTTCAGCAACTAGGCCATGGTGGGCCAACTCATGGTGCCCCCATGAGTTTTGTGCTGCTTTCTCAGGGTTCTCCAGCCGTTGTGCTGGCTTCCCCTTGAGAAGCCCTCGCTTCTGATGCTCAGGGGTCAGTCGTGGTGTTCTCAGAGTTCCAGCTCTGTTAGTCTCCAAAACCCTCATCTCCTTCTCCATGCTGATCAGGAGACCCACGGAGGGTTATGGATCATCTCCTAGATTCTACGTCCAGGGTTGAGCAAACAGTGGGTGCATAATCATGGCACTGGCTGAGCAGAACAGAGGCCGAGAGAGCTCCACCCATCTCCAGTCTTGGCTGGATCAGTCCACCAGCCACAGCAAAGGGCGTGGTGGAGTGGAAGGGGTTTTGAATTTGGAATTGGAAAACCAAGTTTCAAATCCTAGCTGGTTAGTATCATGAACTTGGATGAACCGCTTAACCTTTCCGATCCCACCTGGAAAATGGGATCATCTCACTCCTCCATGACACCCCCGCTCCCCTTCACGGCTGTCCTGAAGATCAGAGGGGCTGCTCTAGGGAAAGCGCCTTGTCCAGGGGAACGTGCCATGGCCACGCCTTGGCAACACCTTCCTGTCTCCCCCTGCCATCCCCATGGGGACAGGCCCAGTGGGCAGGACTGGAGCTCGCGCGATCGCAGCAGCACAGGGGAAGAGTGTTATTATGTGCTGTGACAATATTTGATGAATTCATCCGCGCCTAGGGGAGCGGACTAAGTAGGTGAATAAAGTGAGAATATTCTCCGTGACAATCAATATTCCTTCAATTGAACCATCTCTGCAGATCTGACATTTTGATTTTTCTTTTTGGATGCATTAACTGGATTTATGCTTCCGTGGCGGCGGCAACGGCAGGAGAAGGGCTGGTGGCCAGGTGTGCGGTGCTTCGGGGGCCCCTGGGGAGGCGGATGGGAGCAGGCCCATCTGCAGCAGATCCCAGCTGGGTGGGCGCCGGTGCCCACCCCCCAACCGGCTCACCTGGCTGCTGCTCCTCAGGGCCGGGAGGCCCCAGCTGCCCACGGTTCCTTCAGCTCCAGGAGCAAGGCTGCCCAAGGAGGCAACCCTGGAACCGCCAGCCCTGAGCCATGCCTGACCCGGACTCAGAGGACAGCTGCCCGCCCTGCTCTGGTGGGGATAGGGGGAAAGCAGATGACTTTTTTTGAGAAAATAATGACAGTTTATTTATCCATTTATTTTGGCCACTCCCCGTAGCAGGCGGGATCTTAGTTCCCCAACCAGGGATGGAACCTGTGGCCCCTGCAGTGGAAGCTCCAAGTCTTAACCACCAGACTTCCAGGCAAGGCCCCCAGACAGCTTTTCCAGGGTCCAAGAGAAGCCAGCAGGCTCTGATCACCGCCCCGGTTCAGCAGCCCATCCTGCCATTTGCTCATAGATGGTGGCAAGTCCATGACTTTGGGTGAAGTTCATGACATCCTTGGCTCAGTTTATCCGCTGGCCAAATAGAGCTGATGATAAAATGAACTTGTATTGAGTACTTTAGGCACCAGGCAGTCTTTTCGGAGTTTTAGATGGATGTATGAACCTGATCTTCACAGGTACCCAGCGGGGTAGGTGCAATAATAACCCCATTTGCAGGCGAGGAAACTGAAAGGCTCAGCGATGCATTTTAGGCAGGTGAGGTTTTTAAGCTCACTTTCTCACTTAACAGCTGTATAAGTCAAGAGTCTTCCTGGGAAAACATATAACTCAAAGGCGCTTAGGAAAAAAAAAGAAAAGAGTGACAAGGATTGGCTATGGTAGCTGGAAAGGATACTGGGCTGCTGGAAGAATCTGAGGTGGTGGGGGGGGAGGACTGTAGCAGCTTCTAGAACCTTCTAGAAACATCCCCCCCGGGGCGGGGGAGGTGCAGGGGGAGGGCAGCATCAGCGCAGCAGGGATAGGAGCAGGTCCTCGCCCGACCTGCTATCTTGCGCTCGTCTCTGCTGCGAAAGTGTTAGTGCTTCAGTTGTGACCGACTCTGTGCAGCCCCATGGACTGCAGCCCGCCAGGCTCCTCTGCCCATGGGATTGCCCAGGCAAGAATACTGGAGGGGGCTGCCATGCCCTCCTCCGGGGGATCTTCCCAACCCAGGACTCAAACTCGCATCTCCTGCCTTGCAGGTGAATTCTTTACCTCTGAGCCATCAGGGAAGCATTCTGATTTCTCACTCCTGATATTAACTGCTGTTATCAGGCAGAATGAGGCGCTAAGATTGTCTAGACTTGTTCCCGTGAGGAAACCTGGAATAAATCCCCAAAGATCACTGGGTGTTGCTGATGGAACAAACGGGGCTGTTCAGAGAACATCCTTGTAGGCTGTCTGATTCTAGCCTTTCAGTGTCTTTGAGCTGTTTTACGGTCCTGTAACTTGTAGATAACCGATAGCAATGCAAAATAATTCTTTGTCTATAGACATGCAAATAAATTCTGTCTGGTGGTTCAATAGATTTCCCACTTCCCTAAGGAAAGAGCTAGTTTCCAACTATTTGTCAATTCACCTCCACTTTCCTTCACTCCATGTAAATTTACACTTTTCAGATTTCTCCTTTGGATCAGTTGTAACATCTGCCTGGTTTCCTCACTAATTACCAAGCCAAATAAAATGTTTAATACATGTTAAAGTAGGAGAGTCATGATTTTGCCTTATTTGGGGAAAATTATTCTTTAACACTTCTGACGATAGGAAAGTTCCTAAGCGACTGAAAAATAGTTACTGTGTCCAGTCTCCTAGTTGTTGTTCAGTCATTAAGTCATTTCTGACTCTTTCCGACCCCGTGGACTGCAGCACAGTAGGCTCCCTGTCCTCCAGGCTTCCCCAGCCTCCTCTGTCTCCCAGAGTTTGCTCACCTGTGTCCATAGAGTTGGTGATGCCATCTAACCATCTCATCTTCTATCACCCCCTTCTCCTCCTGCCTTCAATCTTTCCCAGCATCAGAGTCTTTTGAGGTGAGTCGAGTCTTTTGAGGTGAGTCAGCTCTTTACATCAGGTGGCCATAGTATTGGAGCTTCAGCTTCAGCATCAATCCTTCCAATAAATATTCAGGGCTGATTTCCTTTAAGAAATTTGGTATGACATTAAATCCAGTGATTTTTCTCCAGGCCTCAGTTTTCTAATCTGTAAACTGGGAGTCACATTACATGTTCAAGAGGATGCCTCAAGAATTGCCAAGAGGCTTCCCCTGTGGCTCAGATGGTAAAGAAACCACCTGCAGTGTGGGAGACCTGGGTTTGATCTCTGAGCTGGGAAGATCCCTTGGAGGAGGGGATGGCAACCCGCTCCAGTATTCTTGCCTGGAGAATCTCATGGACAGAGGAGCCTGGGGGGCTGCCATCTATGGGGTCAGAAAGAGTCAGACATGACTGAGTGACTAAGCACGCCCGCATGAAAAGCAGTCAGTCTACACCTGGGCAGCTAAGAGATGCTTTATAAAGGGAGATGCTGTCGCGGGGGTAGTGCTGGTGTTCTTGCTGTTGTTACTGTTGGTCCTGGCTCGGTTGTAACAGGAGCCAGTGGGATCCCAGGTGTTGAAACATACAGAGGACACAGGGCAGGATGCCTTTTCTAAGGCTCACGTGATTGGAGAAGACCCTCCTGAGCAGAGCTGCAGACCACCTATCTGTGCAGAAAAGGGGTCTGCAGATGTCAACATTCACATCCCACCCAAAGTGCGCTCGACACGGGAAAAGTACCAACTTGTAATGCAGTGAAAGTACATCGACGTGGAGACTCTGTTTGCACTTGTCAGGATGAAGGAGGGAGGTGGTCAGAGAGGCAGCAGAAGAGAGATGGGAACACAAGTCCTTCTTGTTGGCAGGAGATGCTTGGGGAGGTGGTATTTCACTAGCAAGGGAACAGCAAAACAACATATTCAATACAGTCCAGGCGGATCCTTTACCAATAGCGCCACCTGGGAAGCCCACAGTTGGGTGTAACCACATCCGAAAACAGCCAGACAGTCTGGCATGTTGGCCTGAAAGGAGCCCTGACGTCCCCTTCTCCAGGTCACGCTGTTTCCACTTGTTCCAAGTGGCTGACAGCTCACTGGGAAGCCAGCTAGAGGGTTGCTCTGGCCAGTCGAGGTGGGGAGGGTGAGGGTGGCGGGGGGTCCTGCAGAGAGCCTGAGGTTGGGGACCAGTGGGATGCTGCTGCTCCTTAGGGCGTGCGTGTTGGGGGTCAGGGAAGGCTCTGAGTCTTGACCTTCAGCGAGACGGGCTGGGACCTGGGACCTTTGCTGCAGGGCCTGCACCAGCATCTCCTCCAGCAACAAAATAAAAAGAAATAGTGTGGGACTGAAAATAACTGCGTTCGTGTGCAAGTGGGGCAAATCGTGGACAAGAAGACACACAGAAAGACCAAAAACCCGACTGCCACTCCCGAGGAGCAGGGAACGAAAGTGGGGAGGGAGCATGCCCCCCTGCACAGGACACCACGGAAGGGGTGGCAAACCACCTGAGCCGCCCCTCCTGCCGGACCCCCTGGACCCACCCTCCTCACCCCATGCAAGGAGCCAGCCCCCTCCCCACGGTGGGGAGAGAGCAAGGGAATCTGGTACTTGTTCTCACTCCATCCTTCTTACAACTGAGGCCCCAGTAAAGCCTTGGCTGAATTCCTTGTCTGTCCTCTGATCAATTTCTATTGATCAAGGAGGGCATGAACCCTGGTTGATAACAACAGGAGAGAACCAGATGCTGACGTTAGGTGCAAGTGGCTCGTGATGGCCAGGCAAACCAACCGCGGACATTTTCAGCCGAGACAGCTGATCAAGGAGAATCCCTAGAGGCAGGGCCGGCTGTCGCCGCTGGCTGGGGGACACAGCTAGCCACACCCCTCTCCCACTCACTCCCAGGCTGATCATAACGTGAACCTCCACGTCTGCACTTACCCATGTCATCCCAGTAAGCTCCGAGTTACTCAAGCATGAGTTACTGGATCTGATGAGGCTGCAGTGAAGGACTTTCCCACCCCACTTGCTTTATCCCAGCCACCCAGCGGGTGGGAGCTGGCGGAGACTGCTCCTCTTACAGACAAATGGAGCAGCTGCGTGAGTAATTTTGCAGCCCTCTCCCCGTGGCCTGGCGAGTCTGCTCTTATTCCCCCTGGAATTCTTTCTTTGCTCACCTGGGCTGGCCAGAAATGCTGCCTCCTCCAGCATCCCCAAGGCAACCACTGTGGACTCCTGAACCCGTGGCAACCGGCCAGCAGCGGTTCCCAGACGACGACCCCCAGCAAGGCTGCTGCCCTCAGCTGGTCAGCAGGACCTCTCCGGAGGGTGCTAGGCTCCAGGGTACACTCCCTTCTTTCAGGAAAAAGGCACGTGACCCAATCCCCACAGCCTCCCATTTCCCCCTCCTAGTTAGAACTGATTTGGGCTTCATGGGGTTATAGCGATTCTGTTGGGACCTAGAAATAAAGCAGGGTTTTCACTGATCTGGTGGAGGGGGCACCCCTTCTGCCTTTATTTTGTTCTCTGTGATGACCATCAAGCTTGACTTAGGAGGTCTTTCCTTTTTCATCCCCTTTCCCTTCCTTTGTAACCTGAGTTTTAGATATCTATCTATATCTCTCTGTCTCTAGCCGTCCATCCATGTATTTACCCACCACCCACCCTATTTACCCACCAACCAACCCACCCACTCACCTGCTCACCCCAATCGGGGATCAGACCCATGCCTCCTGCATTAGAATTGGGGAGTCTTAACCACAGGACTTCCGACATGTGAATTTTTCGTTGGAGGGACAAAAAATTGTCCAAAATACCCACTGCGTCAGAGGTGATTCTGTTGTTCCCTAGAACTGGAGAATTATGGGAGATTCCTCCCGGAGAGGTACAGCAATCACGTCTTTCAAGCTCTGTCCGCCCTTGTCCTTGGTCTGTTCTTGAGGAAAGTTCTGCAGACGAGGAGACGCTGTCACCATGTCACAGAGTGCACTGAACAGGTGGGCACCCCAGATGCTGTTTCAGCATTTAGCAGAACAGCAGGCCTTGAAATCTGTCCCACCAGGTAGAAGGCTGCCCACGGCTGGTTGTCGCTGGAAGACAGACTGCCTGTGATAATCTTGTGCATCATCAACTTCTACAGAGAGGCTGGGGACTGGTTTGACTCAAAAGACTGAGCTGCAGCAGGACAGACTGAAATTAGACACTCGGAGGAACTTCCAAGCTTAATTTGTTTGGGTGTCGAGGAGACACAGAGATAGGGCAATCACCCTTGGAAGCAGAGGTCATACCAATGGCTATTTTTAATCTTCTGTAGCAGCTGGACTCCATCTTCAGCAGCCTAACCTCACAAACATTCATGACTTGTAGCAGAGACCCAAACAGAGCTGTCATCAAATACCACTTCCCCCTCTGTCTTAGCAAGAAGGAAAACAAACAAAAACAAGTGGAGGAGAGAGAATTCATGTTTTTCTAATAGAACGACGTAAGGCGTGGGCAAGAAACAATTTCTGCTCAGCCCTTCCGAGCTGCTGTCACAGCCAACCCCCCCCCAGAGCAACAAGAACCACAAAGCCAAGTTCAATAAAGATGAAGAACAGTGTGTCTGAGCTTCTCCGGAATGAGCCGGTCGTCCCCAGCGAGGCCTGGAGGGAAGACAGAGATGAAGGACTTTTGGAAATCGGCCACCTTTCTGAGCGGGTGGACGCATCCGGGCTCTGGAAACAGGCAGCAGCCAGGACAGATGAAGGCCGGGCCTCGGGGGCTCCCGAGAAGCTCAGGTTGTGACAGGTGTCAATCAGTGCCGACAGCCCGCAGGTTCAGCTGCCAGGGCTTGACAGCCTCTGGTCGCCTCGGCTGCAGTCGGGCTTGGAGAGGCAGGTGGGAAGGAAAGTTCTGGGGGGGTGAAGGGGGGAGGGCAGAAGGGTGGCAGCCTGCTTTTGGGAAGCATTTGCCGCCTGGGTAGGTTCTGTCCCGGCAGCATTTTTTTAATCACTTATTGCGCTTACTTACTTTAGTCTGCACTGTGTCTGTGTTGCTGTGCTCAGGCTCTCTCGTTGCGGTGAGCAGGGGTTCCTCTCCGGTCGCAGTGTGCCAGCTTCTCATCGCAGTGGCCTCTCTTGTGGCAGAGCCTGGCTCCCGAGGGTGGTGGGCTCTGTAGTTGTGGCTGGCTCAGTTGCCCCACCTCATGTGGGATCTTAGTTCCTGGACCAGGGATTGAGCCCGTGTTTCCTGCACTGGCAGGCGGGTTCTTAACCACTAGGCCACCCGGGAGACCCCCAGCAGCCCCGTGAGTCCGTGCTTGTCGCTGCCCCTCCGTGAGCCTCTGCTTCCTCCTCTGTAACAGGCGCAGGGGGGGCAGAGCGGTGGTCCTCCATGCGGGTGGGGCTCGGTCTGGGTGCTGCTCACAAGCTGGGCTGAGAGCCAGAGGCCTGGGATCCGCATCTGGACTGTGGCCCTTGACAGTCTCTAAAGACTCTAAAAGGAGAAAACAAAGGTTTTCTGGGCACACCCAGGCCTCATCGCAGGCCTCTCCACCAGAATCAGTCAGGGACACTTCGAATCCTCGTAACCGGGGTCTCGCCAGGACTCCTCGACATCCGGGGGAGGGAGGCTTGCCTGGGTTGTGCAGTGGCCCCGGGGACCCAGGCGAGTTGACGACGGCTCTAGGTCAGGGGTCTGCGGGGTCGGCCTGGAGCCTGACTGCCTCTCTTCCCGGGAGTGCAACTTCTCTACGCCTGCTTTCTCATCTGTGAGATGCAGATGGTAATCAGCCCTGCCTTATAGGTTGGGGGAAAGAGAGAAAACATGGAGCTCAGGGCCTTCCCTGGAAGTCCAGTGGTTAAGACTCCGTGCTCCCGCTGCAGGGATCACGGGTTCAATCCCTAATCGGGGAACGGAGATCCTACAAACCATTTGATGTCACCAGAAAAAGAAAAAGCATGGAACTCAGGGCAGTGCCTGGTGCATGGAAATAAAATTCAGCATCTTTATTTTTCTTTTATCTTTTTCTGGTTGAGCCATGCGGCTCTCGGGAATCTTAGTTCCTGGACCAGGGAATGAACCCGACCCCAGCTGTGAAAACGCCAAGTCCTAACGCCTGGGCCGCAGGTAATTTCCTCAGCGTCCTCATTACTGGCTCCCTGATTGGCCTTCATCACATCCAGGAGGGCAGCGATGGTGTGAATGGATGGGAGGAAAACAAAGAATAAAGCGATAAAGGGAAGGGAGTGGGGACAGAGAGAGAGAGAACCCCAACTTCCAGAACCTGACCAATGGCAGAAATGTGCCCATCTGTTTCAAAGCATCCTTTCCAGGGATGTAGCCCCCACAGAATAAGCCTGGACACATCAAGATGGAGGAAGAGGGGGAGATGGGGGACCCAACCCCTGACATTTCAAAACCAAGTCTTGGCCGCACAGGGAGAAAAATTCAACATGAAATGTGTGTTTAGCACAAGGACTGATGTCGAGCTCAGCTACTTTGGAAAACCAGACAGAGACGATCATTTTCGCTTGTTCTTTCTTTCTTCTGGTGTCACTTCAAAGCCATGTGATTGGTTTGTGTTCAAGAAATGTTTTTTAATCTCCCAAATTATGGCTTCTCTATGTGTTCTTGTCATTGTAAATTACATTGTGAGTCCCTGAGCCAATTTTTTTTTTTTTTTTTGGCTGATGTCAATTAAAAATTCCCTCAGGGGCCGCTGCCGTGTTCTGCCTGCATGCAGCTTCCATTTCTCCTGCCTCTGTTTTCTCCCCAAATCCGGCTTCCTGGAACCTGCAGCAGCATCAGCTTCACTCGGCGCCTTACCCTGGGGACCGCGGGGACAGCGCCGTCATAGCTGCGGGGGCGGGCTAGCCCGCCGTAAGCAAACCCTCGTCCCCAGGCCGCCCCAGGAGAAGTGTGACTCCCAGAGGCCCTTCGGCCCCTGAGGACCGGCGCTCCCATGGCTGGGACGCAGCTCTGGACCCGGTGGCCCCGGCCTCCACCACCTGCGGGCGACGCTAATCGCCAGGCACCTCGGCCGCGCTTGTCACATCACCCAGCCTTCCCGGCTAATGAGTCATCCACACACGGCCGTTTGTTTGTGCGGGTTTCAGACAGACTAATGCTTTTAATGGCACATAATCATTTTTCAGAAGTCATTTGATGCCACTAATCATCTCGGTAATACGGCACGATGGAACGCGTAATGACATTCGGAACAGGACAAATGGCAGTGTGATTCCTGGCTTTCCCCCTCTAATCTATATTTCATCACATACACAGCTGCTCATGACACCCAGGACTGTTAATAAACAACTGTCTTAAGAGGGTTGATTCCCCCTCGGGGCTTTAGAAGGGCAATGGGGCATCTGTTCGAAATAATTCCTGATGGAAGTGTCTGTGGGAAGGGGAGTGGAAGCAGTTTCTAGCAAGTCTCCCCCCCGCCACGCCTCCACCTCGGGGCCAAAGCCTGGCTAAGATCGGCTTTGCTGGGCGGGGGGTGGGGGAAGTGAATGTCCACTGGGAAGACCAGCGTGGAGGCGGGGAGGCCCCAGAGGGAAGTGAAAGAAGCGCGAGTCCGTGAGGATTCCTGACCAGGAGGTTTTAAGCTGGTTCTCTAGAGCCGTTAGGTTCCATGGAAAAATGTGACTTCCCTGAGAGAGGTGAAGACTGGGCTCTGGGATGGGGAGGTGGGGACAGAGTCCCTCCTGGGCTTCTCCTGACCCCCTACCAGGGCCTTGGCTCAGGATGGGGGCCAGGGTCAGGGTCTGGACCCTTCTTTGCCCTTGAGCCATCCCTCCCATTCAAAGGTTTCTTGGGGCTCTTGCGAGAGTCGGAAGGCAATTGGCCGCTGCCTGGGATTTTTATCCTGTGTGTGTGTTTGTTGTTCAGGTGTGACTCTTTGCGACCCCATGGACTGTAGCCGCCAGGCTCCTCTGTCCTTGGGATTCTCCAGGCAAGAGTACTGGGGTGGGTTGCCATTCCCTTCTCCAGGGGACCTTCCCGACCCAGGGATGGAACCCAGGTCTCCTGCATTGCAGGCGGATTCTTTACTGTCTGAGCCGCCAGGGACGCCCACTCATCTGCAAAGTGAATAAAACGGAGTCCTACAAGGGCCCCTGAGTGCGAGGGGCCTGATATAAGCCGTCATCAGATGGTTTCACTGACCCTACCTTCCTGAGGACACGTCTTCCGAGGGATGACTTGAGTGAGATAGCATTTTACCCTGATGCCCACCAGAGAGTAACTGTAAAATAAAATACAGGCTGTGGGAATGAATTATGGTTACCGGGGGAAGGGCGGGTCGGAGAGGTAGTCAGGGAGTTTGGGATGGACATGAAAACACTACTATATTTAAAATGGATAACCAGCAGGGACCTCCTGAGCAGCACAGGGAACTGTCATGTGGCAGCCTGGAGGGGAGGGGCGTCTGGGGGAGAATGGATACAGGCACATGCGTGGCTGAGGCCCTTCCCTGTCCACCTGAAACTATCACAGCATTGTTGATTGGTAACTGTATTATTAATTCCAATACAAAATAAAAAGTTAAAAAAGCAATACAATAAATGGTCATGATGGGGAACAGGCTGATGCCACTTCAGAGACCTGGGTGGCCTGGTGGGGCTGGGTCTGCGGCAGCGGCCCCAGCACGGCAATCACTTTGGGTCCTGGCAGGCGGCCTGCGGTCATCCTCTGGGTTCTGATTGGAGGGCTGAGCTCTCTCCCCATCATTCTCCTTCCCACCTTCACCTCCTTCCTTGGGGTTTCCAGGGAGGATGCTGGCGAGTCTCCCCATTGTGGTCGTTAAGTCGCTAAGTTGTGTTTGACTCTTGCGACCCCATGAACTGTGCCCCACCAGGCAAGGCTACTGGAGTGGGTTGCCATTTCTTTCTCCAGGGGATCTTCCCAACCCAGGGACTGAACTCACATCTCCTGCATTGCAAGCAGATTATTTACTGTTGAGCTACAGGGAAAGCCCATGAGTCTCCCCGTACACCCTGCGAAAACACTCTCAGATCTGGGGTTCAGGGCAGGGAGCTGGTGGAATGAGCCCCAGGCACATGCAGGGGAGCGGTTAAGAGCAGGCATGTAGATGTCAGAAGGACTTGTCACTCGGCACACGCGCAGCACCGGGCAGGCAGTTAACCACTCTGAGCCTCGTGTGCTCAGTTATGAAAGGATATTAACGACATCTCCCTGGCCGAGAATCACCCTGAAGATTAAGTAAAACAATGCATGTCAGATGCTGAGTGCAACGTAGGCCCTCGCACGACATTAATTATCACAGGTGCTGCCGTGGGCATGTCTGGGGGTGGCCCTGCTGGATGAGAGAGTCCAGGGCGCGAGGCGGGTACAACGGGAACTTGGATGCAGGTGGGCAGGTTTGGGAAGGTGCTCGAGGGACAAGGTGGGCAGCATCTGTGGCCACGGGGGGTTCCTCAGGGCTGCATTCTCCAGGCTGTGCTCGCTCCGCCATCGACACCACATCGAGAAGACACCAGAAACCACAGTGGAAAGCCATCTGGTGGCAAACGGGAAAGCCCCTGGTGTCCTTGGCAGTGTTTAATTATTTAGCCTAAGCGGCTGGATGAGGGCTGACCGAAGTTCTGATATCCATTTTAATAAAGTCCTTTCCTGCCCTCCTCAAGCTCAGGAGGTGCTGGGCTCCAATGAGCCCCGCACATCCCCATCCGCCCCAGCCTCCCATTCACAGGTGGGGTGGGCAGAGGGTACAGACACACAGGGCCTGGTTCAAGGAGAAGTCTTAGAAACGCCAGCCCCCCGGAGTTGCCGGCCGGGAGGACCTATCTGCAGGCGCTGGCTGTGTCTGGCCAGCCTCCACCCAGCCGGCTCACAGCAGCTCCCGCAGAAACCACAACGGCAGCAGTGATCGCTGTTTATCCTCTGCAGTTATTCTGAGGCCCGAGGTGGGCTGAGGTCTTCTTCCAGGTGATCTCCTGCGGTTTCCACTCTCAGGTCTTGACAGTACACATTGGTATTATACAGATCCAGGAAATTGGGCCTCAGAAAAGCAGTCATTTGCAAGGCTCATAAATAGTAGAATAGAGGTCCAAGCTGGAGAAGGAAATGGCAAGTATTCTTGCCTAGAGAATCCCAGGGACAGAGAAGCCTGGTGGGCTGCCGTCTATGGGGTCGCACAGAGTCTGAAGCGACTGAAGCAATTTAGCAGCAGCAGCAGCAGCAGCAGAGGTCCAAGCTGGTGTTTGAAATAAAATTCCCACACTTCATTATGTTGACGAGATGAAGTTTCTTTCTCTGTCAAATAAGAACTGAGGCTGCATTTATGGAATTCTCTTTCCCTCCCTCCCCTTGGTCCTGCCCTCCTTCCCTGTCTCCCTCCCATCCTCCTTTCTTTCCTTAAACATTGCTCCATGCTGGGAAAAATTGAGGGCAGGAGGAGAAGGGGGCGACAGAGGATGAGATGGTTGGATGGCATCATCAACTCAATGGGCATGAGTTTGAACAAACTCCAGGTGATAGTGAAGGACAGGGAAGCCTGGTGTGCTGCAGTTCGTGGGGGTCACAAAGAGTCAGACCCCACTGAGCCACTGAGCAACAGCAACATTGCTTTTTATTAAATTCTGCCATGGGCAGAGAGAGCACATATGTCTGGGGGCACCTTCTTGCCCAAGGGATGTGTTGCCTGGGACCTCCCAGGAGGAAAGGCACCTTCTGAGACCACCGCCCCCTGCCCCGGATAATCCATTTAGGGAAACCCTCTGATGTCTCCGGCCAAGAGCGGAGTGTGAGAGTGGTCAGTGCTCAGAGAAAGTTGGGTGAAGCCCAGGAGCCCAAGACCTTAAGTAGAGTTTCAAGAGTGCTACCTTTTTTTTCTTTTTTTAAAGATTTCTTTTTTGATGTGGACCATTTTTTAAGTCTTTATTGAATTTGCTACAATATTGCTTCTGTTTTATGTTTCACTTGGTTCTTTTTGGCTGAGAAGTATGTGGGACCTTCGCTCTCTGACCAGGTACTGAACCCACACCTCCTGCGTCAGAAGGCAAAGTCTTATCCACCAGACCACGAGGGAAGCCCCCTGCTGGCCACTCTTGCTTCTCTCCCCGGGGACATGTAACTTGGCAACTTGTTGCTCATCCTGGGATTCTGCAACTGTATCCGCAGCAGTCAGCGGGCACTGTGCAGTGGGTGTTGTCCTCCCCGCTGGATGGACAGCCTCAGGGCGGGGCTGTTGGAACAAGCAGGGGGACGAAAGTCCTGACCCGCCGCCTGCACTGCCAGCCCCCGCCCCCTCTGTGTCTCACCCTCCTCCTTCCTGTTTTATGGTCCAAGTCCATCTGACGGAGACTGGGCATCAGAGGGCAGCAGGCCTAGGGAATAACTATAATTACCCGCAGGCAGCAATTGGCATGTCTGTCTAGTAAAACCTGCAATTTCATTGTTTCAGGAGCACCAACGTGCCAGGAAAACATCTCCAATTGCCTTTTTTCTGCTTCATGCTGTCAGTTCCCCAGGGTCTTATGGCTGGTTGATTTTTTTTTTTCCCTTCTTACATACACCAGAGGGGCCATTCTTTCAGGGTCCCACACCCACGAGATGCAGCGTTTCAGCATCAGGTGCACGGAAGCCTGGAGACTTCATCCTCTAAGGCAGGCAGATAGAGGGTCCCATGCCAGGGTCCCCCGGGTGCAGGGCTGTATGAGGGGGTACCTTGGCCCTGATACATCACACTGCCCGGCCCCTGGAAGGGGCTCCATGAATTGCTTGTTCAACAAACTCTAAATGGAGATCACAGCACCTGCCTCTGGGTGTTTTCTGAGGATTAAGTGAAATAACACATGTTTGAGTGTTTGGCTGAGGGTGAGTGAGAGCCCATTGCCCACCATGGGACCTACAAACACCCCCACGGGATGTCCAAACAGTGAAATGCTGCTCAGCACCAAAACAGAACAAACTATGGCACGTGAACCTGTGTGGATCTGTCTCTTTCTAAAAGGGAACTCACTGCATTCGTCCTTTTTTCTGAATTGGCGTTTAGTCGATTTACTGTATTGCGCTTCAGGTATATAGCAAAGTGGCCCAGTTTTACAGGTATATACTTGGACTTCTGTGTGTTTAGATTCCTTCCCATTATAGGCTATTACAGATATTGAACGGAGTTCTCTGTGCTATACAGTAAGTCCTTTTTAAAATCTGTTATACAAATAGTGATGTGTGTCTGCTAATCCCATGCCCCTGATTTATCCTTCCTCGCCTCTCCCCTTGGTAACTGTAACCGTGTTCTCCATAGTGGTGAGTCTGTTTCTGTTTTGTGAAAAAGTCCACTCATACCATTTTTTATATTCCACATATCAGTGATATCATGTGATATTTCTCTTTCTCTGACTGACTTCATTTGTATGACGATCTCTAGATCATCCATGTTGCCACAAATGGCATTATTTCATTCTTTTTTATGGCTGAGTAATATTCCATTCAATTCCATATATCTATAATGTATATATCTATATATACACGTACACACTACACCACATCTTTATGCATAGATTCATCTTTTTTTTAACTTTTTATTTAGTATTGCTGTATAGCCAGTTAATAATGTTGTAATAGTTTCAGGTGAACCGCCAAAGGACTCACACACGTATCCATTCTCCCCTAACTCCCCTCCCATCCAGGTTACCACATAACACTGAACAGAGTTCCATGTGCTACACAGTTGGGTCTTGTTGGTTATGCATGGATTCATCTTAAATGTAGTTTACTAAGTGAAGAAACCAGACTCGAAGGTGACTCTGTCTATGATGCTGTCTAAGGCTGAGCTGTTGGGGAAGAAGAGAGAGCAGTTGTGGCCGGGGGCTGGGGGATGGAGGACGGGCTGATGCAAAGGACTGGAGGAACTTTTCCAGGTGACGGATCTGTCTGCATCTTGAATGTGAAGGCTCAACGAGTGTATGCATTTGTTAAAACTCCCAGAGCCATCACTTTTTAGAAGGGTCAATTTTACCATATGGAAATTATACCTTAATTAAAGGGAATGAAACAAAAAAACCCCTACAGATCCTGAAATGATGGGAAAACCCCAAGAGCCTCTCTGGCCTTTGGAGGGCTTGTGTGGTTGGCTGGGTCCTGATTTGTCCCATTGCCTTCTGCTTGGACGCCGTGGGAGGCACGGGCATTTCCTGTGGAAGGGGAGGAGGCCAGGACTCTGGCTCAGCTGTAACAGTTCCCTGGGGAAATGTAGCCAAAGCGGAAAATTCACACCTGGATGCCCGAGTGCTGGCTAATGGGGACCCAGTGGTTCATGTCCAGGAAATAACTAATGACATCAGGCTCATCAGGTTAAGAAAGCCAGAGCCCACGAGGGAGGCGGGGGAGCACGGCGGATGACATGGTTCATGTGGAGTGCATGGTGGGGGTGCGGGCCCCACCTGATGGATGGTTCAGCCAAGTGGCAAACTTATGGGCGTAAAATCGCCTCTTGTGATGGGTCAGTTTCAGTTCCAGCAGGCGACAAAGGTCGTGTTAGTGCCTCCATCATTGAGCAATATAGACACAGGTAATTTGCTTCACTCTTCAGAGGCGAAGTTAAATGGCTCATCATTATCTTATTAATGCAATCACAGGCTGAAAATGCAGCCTGCCTGGCATTTCGCCTCCGCAGCACTTTCTGGAGGGGTCAGATGTTCACGGCCTCTCTGTCTCACTTCCTTGAAGGTTCCTTTCCCTTCCCAAAAGCTCAGTTTGATCCCCTGCCTCCTCGGGTTACTGGGTGGATGCTTGCTTGGGATGACATTCTACAGCTGCACACATTGGGGTTTGGAGAAGGGGTGTGTTCAGTTGCAAGTAACAACATCCAACTGAAAGTGACTTAAAACGGAAGGTCTTCCTTTTTCCCGACACAAGACGCTGCAGGTGAGTGTTCTGGGGTTACTCCAGCTTCACAGTCATGTCAGGGTTCTGGTAGGCCTCTTTGAGTTTTTCTGTCTTTCCATTTCATCAAAAGATGGCAACAGCAGCTCCAGACTTCACCTGCTCACCTATCCGTGTGCAAAGGTCGCAAGAAGGAGTAGCAAGTAAGGGCTTTTTTGCCCTGTCTTTCTGCCTCTCTCTTTGCCTCCCTCCACTCCCTTTAAAAGAGAAAGCAGAACCATTTTCCCCAGAGATCTCGGGATTTTCTCACTGACTGGGATGGGCCACGTGTTGATGTCCGAGCCGTAAGGACGTGGGGAAGTGATTCCTGGTGATTTCAGCATCTACAGCAGGAGGCAGGCTTGCAGGAGGAGGATGCGAGGATGGCTTTGGGGCAGATGGAGGACAGTTACAGCACGTTGCGTCAGAACACCATCTAAGCAGTGGCTGCCAGGGGTCCGTGTTTCCCCCAGAGCCCCTTCTGTGCATCCTTAAGCCCAACTGCTGGGTCCTCCTGTGGGTGAGGTAGGGGTCTATGAAAAGCAAGAAAGAACACACCCCCACCCTGTCCCTGACTTTGGAGCCCAAAAACCTACTGTAAGAGAATGTTGTTTGTATAGTGAAAAAAACAAAACAGACCTCCAACACTGGTAGAAACCAATGTTCCCAATAAGGCCAACCTCACAAACTCCCAAAGTACTAATATCTTTTAAATTTCCAACGATCAGGGTGCCAGATGTTTGATACTAGGGGCTTTCTCTTTTCAGCAGGAAAATGTCCCAAGTCCAACCACTTTTAAAAAATGTATTTATTTTAAAATAAACTAGAGGGGCTGCTCTCTAGTCGAGGTGCTAGGGTTTCTCTTGTTGTGGAGCACAGGCTCAGGGCACACGGCCTTCAGCAGCTGCGGCTTGGGGGCTCAGTAGCTGTGGGTCCCGGGCTCTAGGGCACAGCCTCAGTAGTTGTGGCAAACGGTCTTAGTTGCTCCGTGACATGTAAGGTCTTCCCGGGTCAGGGATGGAACCCGCGTCTCCTGCATCGTGGGAAGTCCTCAACGACCTTTGAGTGTCACCTTTCTCTGCCGAGTCCTAAGCCCTGTCTCCTTCCTTGGTTCAGTTTCTGGCCTCTTGCAGGGAGCTAGTCTCCCTTCTCTGCCCTCCTCACCCCCTTGATTTGGAAGGTTAAAACCACACAAAATGAAACAAAACATGTGAAACCAGAGACATTGCATTTTCACACTATATGACATCAGAAGCTCTGGGCAGGGGCGGGGGTGGGGGTTGCAAATGTCATTTCTCTCCTCTCTTGGGTGGTTTTTGTTCAGTTACTAAGTCGTGTCCGACTCTTTGGAACCCCGTGGACTGCAGTGTGCCAGGCTTCCCTGTCCTTCACTGTTTCCCAGAGCTTGCTCAAACTCACATCCATTGAGTCAGTGATCCATCTCATCCTCTGTTGTCCCCTTCTCCTTTTGCCTTCAATATTCCCCAGCATCAGGGTCTTTTCCAGTGAGTCCGTTCTTCACATCAGATGCCCAGAGGATTAGAGCTTCAGCTTCAGCATCAGTCCTTCCAGTGAATACTCAGGATTGGTTTCCATAGGTTATCAAGTCTGAAAAAATACAGGCGGGCAGGACAGTCGCCTGCATCCAGAAGGCGTCCCCTTCTGTGTTTTCTGATCTGGCTTCTCCGACAGACAGAATCGCTGAAAGAAGCGTGATAGCCCCCCCTGTGACTGTGAGAGCCTGCCTTGGACAGCAGGCCCGGCTCCTGCTACTCTTCTGACTCCGCCCCCTTGTCAACCTGGCCCCTCACCTGCTGGGGTGCTGCCTCTGGCTTCTGGCACCCTCTGCAGCCATCAGGTTGACCGTCAACCCTAGCACCGCGGGGCCCACAGCAGCCAGACCAGCCCCCTTGGGAGCACAGGCTGCCAAGCTGTTTAGCCAAGCAGCAGCAAGTCCTTGGAGCCTAGCGCCTTGGGCCCCCTCCCGAAGAGCGCCCAGCCACTGTGCTTTTCTGATTCTGTCTTTGTTTCTCTCTGCTCTTTTCAGATTGCTTTGGTTCCTATAAGCTATGCCTGATTTGGAAGGTAAAAAGCAAGAAACAAAACTTGCAAAACCAGAAACATTAATTTTTCACGCTATACAACATCAGAAGCTCCGGACCGCGGCCCCGCAGGCGCTTCTCTCCCTTCTCTTAGGGAATGAAGTTTCGGGGCTTCCTTGAAGATTCAGAGGGCTCTTCCTTGCATATTTCCGGCCTCTGACTCCCCATCAGATGAAACAGCCAAGGGTCTTATGATTAGACGGAGCAGGGAGGTGTCTCGCGGGGAAGGTATGATGCTCAAGGATGAGTGATCCTTGAGGCATGAGCATGACGGAGCTTTCGGCAGCTTTGAGGAAGGAAAGAAGAACAGATGGGACAAGATGGGAAGTCAGGAAAAGGAGGGGAAAAGGAGCAGATTGTTTATGTCGTGTTTAAGTTCTTCAGACCCCTCCAAAGAAAGCACTTCTGCTCCTTACCCAGGTGATGGCAGAGAGACAAAGAGGGGGTAAGTAACTTTCCAGGAGTTACACAGCTGGCAAGAGCCAGAGCCAGAGGATCTGAAGCCGCTGGCGTGGCCCTCCAGCACCCTGGGATCCAGGCAGGCAGTGTGGCTGGGCCAAAAGGAG